>SKCR01041492.1:0-66780 GCA_019454045.1 Zanthoxylum bungeanum
TGCACGCACATTGCCCTTTTATCACTGACCTGCCCTCTCGGCCAGCCTTCAACGCAACAAATCCTCACCACAAAGCCAACAGCCCCAGCCTCACGTTGCAATAAAAACATACCTTACACGCCACTGCCTCACACTCACTTCACGTGGACCAAACCACAACCCATCCATTGCCGAGAAAACCCTCCACAAAATAGCCCCTAAACTACCCTGAAATAGTCCCTAAAAACCACCCTAATCTAGTGAGCAAACAACCCCAAAAATTTGCCAAAACAGTCCCCGAAACACCCAAAACAGTAGCCTAAAACACCAAGAGCAGTGACCAAAATACTGCTAGAAAACACCGCAAAAACAGCAGTAAAACGGAGTGAAAACAACGGCTAAAGCAGCGAAACAGTGAGTAAAAACATTGAACCTGTGAACCGGAAGAGTTGCAGAGTATTAGCCCTTCCGACGGACTTGGAACGCGCTTCCGAAAATCGATATAAAAGGTTAGACCTGATGGTACTTTTTCTATTTATTTTCATCTATCTTTTAATTATTTTATTTTCTTTCATCGCATGAGAGTCGTCTATTGATGCATGATTGTGGCCCTTGAATAAATGAAAAATGTATGTATTGTGCAATAATGCATGATTGTGGCCCTTGGATAAAAATGAAAAATGTGTCGCCTCTCGTGGTATATAGGATGGAAACCCGGACATAAATTTCATAGCCGATTCCGAATGGACGGTAGTATGATCTGTACTCGGGATACAACTCCAAATACAACTTGAGTAAACAACGTATATTTCATTTTATGTTGTTTTGATGTGTTTATTATTCGTTATTTAATTTCTGCATGTTATTCGTTTGCGTAATGATGCGATCGAGCCCATGGGCTTAGTAAGTTGGATTAAAGGTCCCCTATTTTGAGGGGTTAAAACCCTTTACCACGATGCTTTGCCGCGCCGATTGATGTATATTTGGTTGAATGTAAGATGTGTTCAATCGGGTATATGAAGTCCGATATTGTTTCTTTTATTTCTTATATGCATTGTGAGATAAAGCGCATGGGCTTAGTAAGTACGATTAAAGGTCCTCTATTTTGAGAGGTTAAAATCCTTTACCACGATGCTTTGCCGTGCTGGATGATGTATATTCGATTGGATGTGAGATATGTTCAATCGGATACATGAAGTCCGATATCATTGTCTTCACCTTTTTTTTACATGTATTGTGTTATTTGCGTATGGGCTTAGTAAGTGCGATTAAAGGTCCTCTATTTTGAGAGGTTAAAATACTTTACCACGATGCTTTGCCGCACCTTTTAGCCCGTCATTATTTATTAGGTGTCATCAAGTCATCCGTTCACGTATGTGTCATGTTGTTTACTGTATTTTTGGGGGTCACTTCTGTAACCCCGTTCGAATGCATTTCAGGACGCCGCACGAACGTATGTTTTCTGTCTCAGTTCGTTCGAACGCATTATCAAACGCTATTCGAACGTGAACCTTCTGTTTACCGTTCGAACGTGTTTACGAACGCTACTCGAACGCGCATGCATTTTGCCTTATCATGCATCAGGTCTCATTTCCGTTCAAATGCATTTCCGAACGCCCTACGAATGTGAGCATTCTGTTTCATTTCCGTTCGAATGCACTTACGAACGCTACTCGAACGTGAACCTTCTGTTTACCGTTCGAACAAGGATACGAATGCCGCACGAACGCCCATGGTAAACATGCCCTCTTTTATCACATCTCACGCATGTTTACTCATTTTGTCATTTCCCCTTTTTTTGATTGTTCATGTTCTCGTTTAGCCATTTATTATGTGCACAAGATTACATGTTCGTTCCCATGATGTATGTTTACATGGTATTCATCTACTTATGCTTCCGCATTCATCCATTCAACACGTTTATGAAGTTATATGCTCGCCATTATTCCAATTTGCTTTCATGCGTGATTGTACAATTATTATCTACTGGCATGCCTATGATGGAATGTAATGTGCTTATAACATTGTATGCTAGCCATATTTATCTTTATGCATGCAAATTCGGACATAGATTATATGCAAATAGGTTATATGCAAACTTAAAAATGTGTTATATGTGAACTTAGATCAACTTTTTGATGTATGCATGCGAACTTAGGAGTAAATCATCCTTGGAAATATGTTGCTTAGGCTTGGTTAGATTATTGCACAAATCATTTTATTACAAATGGCATAAGTAAGGGACCATTCCGAACCCAACAGTTTGAGGTCTTCCTTTGCGAGGGGTGAGTGCGGCCTTAAATCTTTGTCCTGGTTCACACCGGGTGGCGACTCCATCATTCTCCGGTTTAGTCCCCCGTGGGCTACTCCGTACTCCCAACCGGGCCGCGAGCCCGGGACAGCATGCGTCGCCGAGTTTCTGTGTTCCCACAGTCTGGCGACTCCACTGGGGATAGAGAATCGGCCCCGAAATAATGTCTTGTAATATTATGATTTGTGCTTTAATTAACTGTGTCTACTATGAGTTAAAAGAGGTTTAATCAAAGGCATATTGTTTAGGCCGGGTAATAGTTTGGTGTCTTCCTTCACTCACTACCTTCCTAGAAGGAAAAGTTGTGAAGGCACCTAGATAATCATCTACTCGTAGCCTACTGTGATGGACTAATTTGGAGGACTCGTTGTCTACACTCCCGCAAACCCACACGTAGACCGGGGTCGTATGGCCTATAGTAACTATTTCCTTGTGCTTGTGGACCATCCTCTTTTGGATGCAGTTTGACTTCTTGTCAAAAATGTGAACTTGTTGGGCCATTTGAACTGGGACGAGTTCGTATCCTATGACAATTGGGCCAAAAGCTTCTGAAATATTGATGGGCCACTCTGTAGAAATTATTTCTATATGCTTGTGTTTGGGAACATGGTCGTTTGGATCCATTCGGACATTTTGTGAAGAGGTATGGGCTTATTGGGCCATTTAAACTGGGGCAAGAACATATCTTATGATGATTGGGCCAAAAGCTTTTAAAATGCCAATGGGCCATTATATGTTTGTGTTTAGGAACATTATCATTTGGATACGGTTGGACTTCTTGCCATGAGATGTGAACTTGTTGGGCCATTTAAACTGGGACGAGTTCACTCCTATGACAATTAGCCCAAAAGCTTCTAAAATGATGATGGGCCGATTTGTGTGAAGATTTTAATGAGTTGATATATTCCTTGTATCACATGCATCTCATTTATCTCATGCATACATATATCATGTTAACACCATATATGTCTAAAAAGATCATAGAGTCCTGTTGGGTTGGGGAAGAGGGAAGACTCACCAAAAGACCGGTAACAGATATGAGTACATCTGATAATGAGGTATCCCGGATAGATCAGTTGGAAAATAGTTTCACCAAGATTACCGAACAGTTGCAAGCCTTGACTATCGCCATGGCAAATATGACTGTACCGCGTGCTGGGGGAAATTTTGAGAATGTGAGGCGCGAGGAGCCTCCGAATAGGTTGGGGGATGATATCTTCGCTTTTGATGACGACATGGCAGAGTATGCAACATGCAGAGTGATGGGGTCTCAGGCAGAATTTCAGAAGCTTCGGGATCAGGTTGAGTCAGTTACCCGTAAGATGAAGGGTAAGGACGAAGAATTACTAGACTATGAGGCGATGACCTTTGAGGAACAGTTGCATGCTCAGTTCAAGATGCCGGATATGGCCAAGTTCAACGGGAATAGGGATCCAAGGGTCCACCTCCGACAATATGTGTCAGTTATGAGTTCAGTGGGCCTGACACAGCGCCAAGCTCATAAGATGTTTGGGATGTCACTTGAGGGGGCACCTGTAGTGTGGTACCATAGCCTTGAAAGAAATGTTAAGGAGGATTGGAGGGAATTGGCAGATGCATTCCTGAAACAGTATGTTACAGACTTGGAGATTGATTTGTCACTCCGTGATTTGGAGAACACTAAGCAGAAGCCGGAAGAAAGCTTCAAGGAGTATGTAGACCGCTGGAGAAGCCAGCTTCTGAAGATATAGACTCGGTCCTCTGAGAAGGACCAGATTAAAATGATCATCAAGGGCACTAAGCCCTCGATCTATGGCAAGTTGAGGAGGATGACTTCAATGATTGCGGATTTCCGACAGCTGACGGAAACTATCATGGACATTGAAGAAGAGGAAGCCGAGAACCGGAAGTTCTATGGCCAGAATAGGAGGACTTTTGGGGGGCATTCTGAGACCAAACCCGCTGCTGCCGAGGTTACTGCCATCAAGAATCGGCGTTTCTCCAACTTATGAAGACCTTTGTCCAAGGTACTTGAGAAGTTGACAAGGCAAGGATTCTTAAAACCTTTGGAGCCTAAACCACTTCCAAATCCCCCGCCACCACATCTAAAAATAGACCGCTACTGTCACTTCCACCAGCAACACGACCATGATACTGACAGCTGTTCCCGCCTCCGGTATGAAATTCAGGACCTCATTGATGCCCACAAAATACTCGATCCTGAAAAAGAACAGCCTAGCACACACACACCAACCCTCTGCCAGATTATCACTCTGTTCCCCCACCGACTTACATGATCAACTCCGGCCTACCCGAAACCTTTGTCCTCCAAACTCTCAATCACTAGGCTTCTTGCATTGTGATAAAGGATAACAGTAGTAAAGAATCGTAGGCCGACGAAGAAGGCAATGAAACTGCTCTTTCTGGTTTATTTTCTGCATTTTTAATAAAGAAATCAACTTCGTCTACTTGTTTGAACCTTTTCCTGAATAATAATAAAGACATACATTTCGTCTACTTGTCTGAGTCCTTTCCTTTCAACCTGCATGACATGAGTATGTTTGACAAAAGCATTCAACCTTGATACCATGATATTCAGCAACACTCAGAACACGGGGGATTCCCAAAAGAAGCAAGCAGAAATGACATAATAACCGTTCAGTAATGGGAAATGGGGCATTGAGGCTATCGTACTTGGAAGGAAATGAGTTCACCGAGCCAATCAATGTGGATAGATTGAAGCAGTACTTTGCCAGAGGAAGAGAAAACCGAGTAGTCACCAAGGGAATTGGTGGACGACCTAACCCAACGGGATATGAAACTCATTCATCCATACATGCAAACACGTAACACATTTTGCATTTCTTTTTGTGTTTGTTTTGTTTTGTATTCAAAGGTTTCAAAAATGAAAAAGAGAAAGCGTCAAAAGCAAGCCAACCGGAAGCAGCAACAATACAGTGTCAGCAGTCTTCAAGAATGAATCACGGGGTTGAGGCCCATATCAGTATCAGTCTGGGGGCGAGACCCATATCAGTATCAGTTTGTGGGCGAGGCCCACATCTGTATCAGTCTGCGGGCGAGGCCCATATCAGTACCGGTTAGGGGCGAGGCCCATATCTACACCAGTATCAGTTTTTGGAGATGAGTCCCAGGGTCGAGGCCCACATCAGCATCAGTTTCATGGATGAGTCCCAGAGCCAAGGCCTACGTCAACATCAGTATCAGCATGGGGGTGAGGCCCATATCGGTATCAGTCTAGGGACGAGGCCCATATCAGTATCAGCCTAGGGGCAAGGCCCACATCTACATCAATATCATTTTTTGGAGATGAGTCCCAGGGTCGAGGCCCACATCAGCATCAGTTTCAGGGATGAGTCCCCGGGCCAAGGCCTACGTCAACATCAGTATCAGCATGGGGGCGAAGCCCATATCAGTATCGGTCTGGGGGTGAGGTCCATATCATTAACAGTATCAGTCTGGCATGGTATGGCACTCTAGGGGTGAGGCCCACATCTTTATCAGCATCAGTCTGGCCTGATATGGCACTCTGGGGGCGAGGCCCACATCCTCATCAGCATCAGTCTAGCCGGGTATGGCACTCTGGGGGCGATGCCCACATTAACATCTGATCAGTTTTTCCGGGTACGGCACTCCAGGTATGGAGATACAGAATCAGTTTTGCTGGGTACGACACTCCGGGTATGGAGACATTAGATCAATTTTGCCAGGTACGGCACTCCGGGTATGGAGACAACAGTTTTACACGCCAGGCACGGCACTCCGGGTATGGAGATATTACTGCGACGCCTTGGGTATGGGGTTTAGTACGCCAGGTACGGCACTCCGGGTATAGAGATATATTACTACGACGCCTTGGGTATGAGGTTTAGTACGCCAGGTACGGCCCCGGGGTATGGAGTTATTACTGCGACGCCTTGGGTATGAGGTTTAGCACGCCAGGTACGGCACTCCGGGTATGGAGATATTACTACGACGCCTTCGGTATGAGGTTTAGCACGCCAGGTACGGCACTCGGGTATGGAGATATTACTACGACGCCTTGGGTATGAGGTTTAGCACGCCAGGTACGACACTCCGGGTATGGAGATATTACTGCGACGCCTTAGGTATGAGGTTTAGCACGCCAGGTACGGAACTCCGAGTATGGAGATATTACTGTGACGCCTTGGGTATGAGGTTTAGCATGCCAGGTACCGCACAACATCAACTCCACGCGACACATGGCAAGTCAAGTGGCAGCTGGCGAGCCAGGTAAGTGAAAATGCATTGCATAACTTTGATAGGATTGTCACTGTTACACGTTACACAAGTCCCGTCAAAGTGGGGGCGACTGTAGGCACTGTATTTTTGCATATAAATCCCGATGATGAGTCTCATTTGGAGGCACTACCTTTTAAGTCGTGGAAGCCGCGGGAAACGGACGTCGGAAGGGAAAAGATGGAAATCAGTTCTTTGTCGAATTTGACTCGCTTGTTTAGCTTCGGGCTCGCTGGTGGTCCTCTGTTTTGAAGTACCTTTAGCCTAAAAAACCCGCAAACACTGAACCTTGGCCCAACCCCACATCTAGCCCACACACACACCAAGCCCACCATCAAAAGCCAACCAAACCCACCAACCAAAGACCACACGCCCAAGCCTTGGCCCACACGCCCAAGCCCACTTAAGACACATCCAAATTAATTAAATATATATTTAACACATGTGTAATTAAATAAAACAAATAAAATCTAAATAATCACCTACCAAAATAATAAAAATACTTACAAAATTAAAGAAATTGCATGCCTAATCAATACAAATCAAATATATTAGCTTCCTAATTTGAACCAATCTTGTCTCCAATCAATCTTAGGTTTTCCTTACATGACACTAAATCATATCCCTTTTTAATTAGCCAAATCCCTTTCCTTGTCAAGCCTAGCCTTTGTCTATATAAGAAACCCAAAACCAAGACATTCCCCCGGCTCTCACTCACGGTAAAAACCACAACAAAAATAAATCCTAAGAACCGCACACCTCTCTCTCGCTCATCTTTCTTTCTCTCATTCACCAAACACAAAACAAATAAACAAACCCTTAAAAGCCACCTAACCCTCACGTTGCACTCCACTCACGCACTCACGCACTCACAAAACACACATACACGCCTCACTTAACACGTCCAACACCACGGCCTCATCACTCAAAGTAGCCCACTCACGCACGCACATTGCTTTTTTATCACTGACCTGCCCTCTCGGCCAGCCTTCAATGCAACAAATCCTCACCATAAAGCCAACAGCCCTATGCCTCACGTTGCAATAAACACATACCTTACACGCCACTGCCTCACACTCACTTCACGTGGACCAAACCACAGCCCATCCATTACCGAGAGAACCCTCCACAAAACAGCCCCTAAACTACCCTGAAATAGTCCCCAAAAACCACCCTAAAACAGTGAGCAAAAAATAGTCCCCAAAAAATTGCCAAAACAGTCCCCGAAACACCCAAAATAGTAGTCTAAAACACCAAGAGCAGTGACCAAAATACAGCAGTAAAATACCGTGAAAACAACAGCAAAACGGAGTGAAAACAGCGGCTAAAGTAGCGAAACAGTGAGCAAAAACATTGAACCAGTGAACCAGAAGAGTTGCAGAGTATTAGCCCTTCCGACGGACTTGGAACGCGCTTCCGAAAATCGATATAAAAGGTTAAACCTGAGGGTACTTTTTCTATTTATTTTCATCTATCTTTTAATTTTTTTATTTACTTCCATCACATGAGAGTCGTCTATTGATGCATGATTATGGCCCTTGAATAAATGAAAAATGTATGTATTGTGGAATAATGCACGATTGTGGCCCTTGGATAAAAAGGAAAAATTTGTCGCCTCTCGTGGTATATAGGATGGAAACCCGTACATAAATTTCATAGCCGTTTCCGAATAGACGGTAATATGATCTGTACTCGGGATACAACTCCACGTACAACTTGAGTAAACGGCGCATATTTCATTTTATGTTGTTTTGATGTGTTTATTATTCGTTATTTAATTTCTGCATGTTATTCGTTTGCGTAAAGATGCGATCGAGCGCATGGGCTTAGTAAGTTGGATTAAAGGTCCCCTATTTTGAGGGGTTAAAACCCTTTACCACGATGCTTTGTCGCGCCGATTGATGTATATTCGGTTGAATGTAAGATGTGTTCAATCGGGTATACGAAGTCCGATATTGTTTATTTTATTTCTTATATGCATTGTGAGATAAAGCGCATGGGCTTAGTAAGTGCGATTAAAGGTCCTCTATTTTGAGAGGTTAAAATCCTTGACCACGATGCTTTGCCGCAACGGATGATGTATATTCGATTGGATGTGAGATATGTTCAATCGGATACATGAAGTCCGATATCATTGTCTTCACATTTTTTACATGTATTGTGTTGTTTGCGTATGGGCTTAGTAAGTGCGATTAAAGGTCCTCTATTTTGAGAGGTTAAAATCATTTACCACGATGCTTTGCCGCGCCTTTTAGCCCGTTATTATTTATTAGGTGTCATCTAGTCATCCGTTCACATATGTGTCATGTTGTTTGCTGCATTTTTGGGGGTCATTGCTGTAGCCCCGTTCGAACGCGTTTCAAGACACCGCACGAACGTATGTTTTCTGTCTCAGTTCTTTCGAACGCGTTATCAAACGCTATACGAATGCAAACCTTCTGTTTACAGTTCGAACGCGTTTACGAACCCTACTCGAACACGCATGCATTTTGCATTATCATGCATCAGGTCTCATTTCTGTTCGAACACATTTGGGAACACCCTACGAACGTGAGCATTCTGTTTCATTTCGGTTCAAACACGCTTACGAACGCTACTCGAACGCGAACCTTCTGTTTACCGTTCAAATGCGGATACGAATGCCACACCAACGCCCACGGTAAACAGGCCCTCTTTCATCACATCTCACACATGGTTACTCATTTTGTCATTTCCCTTTTTTTTTATTGTTCATGTTCTCGTTTAGCCATTTATTATGTGCACAAGATTACATGTTCGTTCCAATGATGTATGTTTACACGGTAGTCTTCTACTTATGCTTCCGCATTCATCCATTCAACATGTTCATGAAGTTATATGCTCGCCATTATTCCAATTTGCTTTCATGCGTGATTGTACAATTATTATCTACTGGCATGCCTATGATGGAATGTAATGTGCTTATAACATTGTATGCTATCCATATTTATCTTTATGCATGCAAATTCGGACATAGATTATATGCAAATAGGTTATATGTAAATAGATTATATGCAAATAGGTTGTATGCAAACTTAAAAATGTGTTATATGTGAACTTAGATCAACTTTTTGATGTATGCATGCGAACTTAGGAGTAAATCATCCTTGGAAATATGTTGCTTAGGCTTGGTTAGATTATTACACAAATCATTTTATTACAAATGGCATAAGTAATGGACCATTCCGAACCCCACGGTTTGAAGTCTTCCCTTGCGAGGGGTGAGTGCGGCCTTAAATATTTGTCCCGGTTCACACCGGGTGGCGACTCCATCATTCTCCGGTTTAGTCCCCCGCGGGCTACTCCGTACTCCCAACCGGGCCGCGAGCCCGGGACAGCATGCGTCGCCCAGTTTCTGTGTTCCCACACTTGCCTCCCACTATTTTTCGGCGAGCCTCTAACCCTCTGTGGAGTACTCGGGAAACTTTGTTTCCAAGTGGGCTAGGATCCCGTTAAATAACACACAATCTTGACTTTGGCCAACAAATTGTATGATAATTAACTAGGTAGATCTCTAAGATCAATTGGATCTCATCCAATTCCTAGATCCAGTAGGTGGACATCCAAGTCCGAAACATATATCTTATAGATGCCAATATATCCAATATATTGCCTAACCTTTTTCCTCTGAATCAACTAAGTCTTGGCTATGGCACAACAAACTTAGTGATCCCAGTTAAGCGGAACCCATTGACCTTGGAAAGCTTCGTAATCAATGTCGATGGACAAGAAGTGATCTTGACTTTGGCCAACAAATCACAACTTGGATAAGACGCCAATATGGAACAAAGCCTTCATGATTCAAACACATCCTCGACGGACAAAGGTCTTGACTTTGGCCAACAAACCAATGCCAGTCTTGGATATTGAGGTTTTCGCATGCAATTGGCAACCAATTAATTATCTTTGTTAAGGTCTCATCATCATACACCCTTAAACATGCATTCTAAACACATAATAAGGCGCATATAAATAAATAATAATGATATGCGGATGGATACTTACACATTGTTCCTAGAACAAATCTCTCCATTTTCCTCTCTCCCGCTAGCACAAGTATTGCTTCTTCCCGTTACATAACACTTCTAAAGAAACCTCATTTACATTGAGGGGAATAGGTGAGAGGAGAAATACATGGAGTAAGGAGGTAATAGGCTGGACACGCAGGTCCAATTAATAAATTCTTGTAGGCATTGCATTTTTGCATATAAGTCCCGATGATGAGTCTCGTATGGAGACACTACCTCTTTGATTGTGAAAGCCGCGGGAAACGGACGTCGGAAGGGCAAAGTTGGAAATTGGCATTTGGTCGGATTTAACTCGCTTGTTTCGCTTCGGGTTCGCTTGTTGGACCTCTATTTTATAACACACCAAACCCATTAAATCACATCTCACAAATTAAATAATTAAAACATTTAAAATACATGTCACAAATTAAAACAAATTAAATTAAACTTAAATGAAATTAAATTAAATCACATTCACAAATTAAATTAAATTTAAATTAAATGAAATTAAATTAAATCAAATCAAAATAAATTCATTCATAATTTAATAATTCACTCACCAATTTAAAAATGATTCACTCACCAAATTTAAATAATTTATTGCTTTAAATAATTAAAATTAAAAACAAATTAAATTATATGATTTCTTTCCTATTCCAAAAGCCATGCAAACCCTAACCCTACCATCTCTCTATAAAAGAATAACATAACCAACCCTAAGGACCTTCCTCTCTCCTCTCTCTGGCTCATTCTTCTCTAAAAAAACAAACACCAAATAAACCCTAGCAGTTCTCGGTTCCAAACTCTCTCTCTCCTCTCTATTCACGGCTGCCCTCCTCCAAAAATCCTAAGCCATTCACGGACTATACCCCTCACGCCTAACCTTCTCTCTGCCATCTTTCTAAAACAAAAATCAACAAACCCTAAAATACGATGACCACACAGAAGCCACTCGTCACTTCAACCTTTCTCAAAGACACGAGCCCCCCTTCTTCCTTCTCTCTTCACAAACCTCACGTCCAAAAAGCCCACTCTCCAAAGACACGCACATAAATCAGTTGCACGCCACAATTCACATTAACCAAGCCTCACGTGAAGCCCATCATCAGCGCACCTAGCCCCTGCCCACTACCCTTCAACAAATCAGATGCACGCTACAATCCACGTTAACCAAGCCTCACGTGAAACTCATCACCCAACGCCATCTGCCCCTTTTACCTCACGTCCATAGCCAGCACAAGCCAACACGTCCTCACGCCCATAAACAGCCACGCACCAGCCCTTTAACGCAAGCCACAAGCCCTCACAGCCCTGCCTCAACTCACGTCTAATGCCACATGCCCTACAAACACGTTCACAACTAGCCACACAGCCACGTACAAACCTCACGCAAGCAACTAACCCTCACAGCCCTTCATCCACTCACGCTCACACACTAACCCTCACTTTGCACACAAGCTCACATTGCCTTCAACGCCTAAACCAGCAACCAAACTGAGCCTTATTCACGCACAAACTGACATCAAACAACTCTCAAATCACACCCACTGCCTCACGCACAAACAGCCCTTGCATTGCCCTCCACTGCACATCCCAAACAGCCCACTGTACTGTTTCTTTCACTGCCGAAAATAAGCCCACTGCACTGCCCAGCTTCCATGCCAATTTGACCCTTAAAACTGTCCAGAAAACACCCACTACACTGCACCTAAACTGCCGCATTCCGCCTCCCCATTCTGCCCAGTTTTTACTGCGATTTTAACCCATAAAACAGCCCTAAAACCACCCTAAAACTGCACTAAAAAACTGCACAAAGTTTCCCCTAAAACCCTTTAAAACCGCAAGCCAATTAGCCCTCCAAATCACCCAAAACAGTCCCCAAAATAACCAAAATAATGACTTGAAACGTAGCAGCAAAACAGCAGCGAAACGGACCAAAAACAGAAGCCCGAACATCAAAACAACGAGGAAAAACGTTGAGTAAACAAATCGGAAAAGTAGCGGATCATTCACCCTTCCAACGGACGTGTAATGCCCTTTCTTGAGACGACAAAAGAGGTTAGACCTGAGGGCACCTTTTTACTTATCTTCTTTCGTTTTATTTTATTTATTTTAAAATATTATTGCATGAGAGTCGTTTGAGGCATGATGTGATTGTTGGATGAGCGGGATGTGTGTTCCTTTTTGTGGTATATCGGATGGAAACCGGACGTAAATTCCGTAGCCGATTCCGAATAGACGGTATTGCGGTCTGCACTCGGGATACAACGCCACGTACCACTTAAGATACACATATCTCGTCTCATCCAAATTTGTTTTTGAGCATGTTGTAGTTTATAGGTCGTTCATTTATTATTTTAAGCATGATTTAATTTAGTTTTGTTATTTAATTTCTAAGCATGATTATGTTATTTTTAAGCATGTTGTTTTGATTAGTTTAGGTTTATGTTTGAATAGTGATTCGTTTATTTAATGGTTCAATATGCTCATTGTGTGATATCGTGTTTGCCATTCAAAGACTTACTTTCAAGCATGAAAACTTAGAATATGATTTATTTAGCGAATGCATGTTAGATCTAAATACCTTTGAGCATGATTATTGAGTAGACTCGGTTAATTTATTGCACAAATCATATCATCACAAGTGACATAAGTAAGGGACCATTCCGAACCCAACGGTTTGAGGTCTTCCCTTGTGAGGGGTGAGTGCGGCCTTAAATCAGATTTTCCCGGTTCACACTAGAACAGCGTGATTTTCCCGGCCTTAAATCAGGTCTTCCCTGGCGACTCCATGTTATTTCTCCGGTTTAGTTCCCCCGCAGACTATTCCGTACTCTCAAGTAGGTCGTGAGCCTAGAACAGCATCGTCAGTTTCTGTGTCCTACAGTCTGGCAACTCCACTAGGGATTTAGAGAATTAGCCCCGAAATAATGTCTTGTAGTGATTGTAATTTGTGCTTTAGTTAACTGTGTCTACCGTAGGTTGAAAGGGGTTTAATCAAATGCACTTTTAAGGCTAGGTAATGGTTTGGTGTCTTCCTTCACTCACTACCTTTCTATAAGGAAAAGCTGTGAAGGCACCTAGATAATCATCTACTTGTAGCCTACTGTGATGGACTAATTTGGATGACTCGTTGTTTATTCCTGACACCAAGCGATAAGAGCCTAAGGGGCTTGGGTACTTAATAGAGCCTCGCTCCACCCTCCCTCTGGGAAATCTATTTGACAGTCAGTCACACACCATAACTCGTTGGCACGTACCTTTAGGTATAAAAAAGGTGCACTCACTTGGTCGCTCGAACCCTTGAGTGGGGAGTCCTAGTTGTGGGCAATCCTTCATCGACGAGAGCCTTTGTCTACACCCCTATAAACCCGCATATGAACCGTAGTTGTATATCCTATAGAAGTTGCCCCTTTATGCTTTTGATAACCACGTGCATCTCATGCATACACGCATCATCTTAACCCTCTGTGTCTTAAAAGCCATCATAGATATCCGTTGGGTTAGAAAAAAGAGGGGCTTGTCAAAAAGAGTTTAGCAAACATGGATATCGGGGAAAAGGAAATCGAGAAACAGAAAACCTTACGGCAAGGATAGAAAGACCATTGGGGGGCCTTCAAAAAAAAAAGAAAAAAAGAAAAAAAAAATTGTGTTCTTAGTCCTAATAGTTAGGCATAAGTCCAATGATGAAATCATTTTCTTTAGGATGATTTTGTTGTATTTATTATAAATACGATGTACATTTATATTTTATTATGAATAAAATTGAGTAATTTTCATCAATATATTTTATTATATGGTAAATGCGTAAAAGACCTTATAATGAATAGTTATGACGTAATTGCAAAAGCGCCGTAATTGTTACTGAGAAATGTCACAATACAATTCATTCTTAAATTGTTCCTAGTCACGGTTTACATACTTGGTCAGTTAGCAAACCCGTGAGACCGGTACATGTCGTATATTAGAATCATTCTAATTGGCTATCTCAGTAAACAATGAGTCTTGGGAGACTCATATAGACAAGTAGATATTTATTGGATAAATACTGTACGACTTATTCGAAGATTCCTGATAGATGGTACACCAATGTCAATCGGAATCTTTACGAGTCGAATAACATATTAGCTCATTTGACTTGTGATACCATTGTGGATATGTGAGATATCCACCGTACTTTAATGACAGTCACATGAACGATCTTTTAAGATCAGACCTCCGCATGTTCATTGGGTATGGACTGATACTTACGATATCCTGTGATGTATCCAGAGGAGATCTGTCAGTCCCGTGTAAGGGATTTAGGTATCCAATTTGTGATTCTTTGAAATCCTTGGCCGATATATGATTCGGAAACAAGTTCTGAATATTTATTAAAGAATCATAATTATGTTGCGATACATGAATTGTTCATAGTGGAGATTTGACGTTTAATTTATATCTCTAGAACAATTCGGATAACCTATAACAAAAGGATTATATATATGCAATGACTTTGATTAGCGGAAAATATAACAATATTTACCACCCCTTTTACCTAATATTTTGTTTAGTTTCTTGGGTTTGATGAACGTTTTGATGTGTTTTAGTTTATTTTGCAGATAAAATAAAATTGAGACTCAATGGAATCATTGAGGAAGAAATATGGAATAAATAAGGGCAAAAACTGGACTTGACATTTTGATTTTGGAGATTGGAAACTTGAAATGGCGTTCTAACGAAGTACAATTTCGAAAATTCCAACTTTGCGCAATTGTTGTATTTTGCCCATAACCTTTTACTCCGATATCGGATTGAGGTGATTCAAGTTTCAGAGTAAAGAAAACTCAAAGATCTACAACTGTGAAGTTCATAATAATTTTGAATTCTGAAAGTTCCATGACCGAAATTGATAAAACATTCGGAAGTATGTTATGTGTAATTTTTTAAGTCATTTTCAAAATAAAAAAAATAAAAAAAATAAAAATTGTCAAACTTCCACCAAATATGCTTGCATGTGTTAGTGTCCTACATATGTCATGGGATCTCTAGACGTGATTTGTCGTGTGAATTTACCAAATAAAGTTGCGGAATACTTACATTGGTTGGTTGAAGTTCAAAACTTTTCATGGATGTAGAAGCTCCAAGCCTTAGATTTGAATTCCAAACTCAAGGGTGAGTTTCCCTATCACCTTTCTTTGACTCTTAAAGTGCTAGCAATGGTGAATTTTTGTAACAAAAATTCAAGGAGAAGAGGAAGCAAGGTTCGGCTATGGAGGAAAGAGAAGAGAGAAGTTGTGTTGTTTTTGATTTTCCAAAAATCAATTAATTAGTTTCCAAAACTTGTCAAGTTGGTGTATAAAGATTTGCATTAAATGAGCTCAACCACTTCCATCAACTTGTGACAAGTGATGTAAGTAAAGTGGGTCTCATCACTTTAAATTCAAAATTTAAGTTAGCTCACACAACTTGACTTGGGCATGGGTTCATTTAATCCGATTAAACGAATTTTCGTCGCGACGTAATTAAATCTAATTTAATTAAATAATAATGGCTCACAAAATTATTATGAAAGTCGCTTACGAATTAATTCCAAATTAATTTGTTCGCTTGAATTAAAATCTCATTTTAATTCCATATTGAAATCCAATTTCAATTAATATATCTGATATATTATTTTAGCCCAATTAAATAAATTAAATAGTAAAATCTAATTTAACTATTGAATTTATTTTATCGATTAATTCCAAATTAATCGCGTTCTCTCTTCTTCACGAATTAATCCCAGATTAATTCTTTCTCTGATAATTAATCCCAGATTAATTCTATCGTAATTAATCCCATATCAATTTTCTCTCTCATAATTAATCCCAGATTAATTTTGTTCGAGTCAAATATCATCGGTGAATTTTTTGTAAGTGACCCAAGAGATCCCTGGATATATTGGTAGTAAATACAGTCATCGGACTATCCGAACACGTGTGTACCCGGTACAATTTTCTCTCTGATTTACAAGACATGGTTGGCTTCTAGCAAAGCACCGTGCCTACCTAATTCTCCAGAAATATTCAATGAGGAATATATAATCTTTATCAGGCATAGTATACAAAGTATTGCATATTACGATCCAATATCGGCTATAACATGCTAGGCCTGTGGCTGGAATTGTGTCTGCCATGTACGAAGCATATATCGGATCATCAGCAACTAGTCTCTGTAATCGGATAATCATGACCTAGTCATACTGTCCCGATAGTTGCAGCATTTAAGAGTACTAGTTCTGTATCCTGCGTGATGATCATCTCCATATGACTGATGTGATACTTACATCTTGACATCACACCCAATACACTATGATTCTCAGTAAACCCAGAAGAGGCATACACATAACATATTAAAGCTCCGGACGATCAAAACCAAAGTGTACTGATTGTCGCAAGTATTAGCGATGCAAGTCTCAGGTTAAGACCACATACACCTACCCTGATTCGGATTCCCATAGACACATAGTCATAATACTAATGAGACTCTGAGGGGTCTATCCAGAGCGAAGCTGTTCTCGGTCAGACGGCTAACAGAACCTCCTATCACACTTGCATAAGTATCCAATACTTAAATATATGAGAACTATGTTGTTAAGCTTCCATAACGCGCACAAGTGTAATACTAGCATATTCTGCATTATCGATGTCCAGTCTCGATAATACTACGACTAAGGATATTTAATGATTAAACCTTTCGTGGATTAATATTGTCTCATATCTTATTAATCCGGTACTAATCATATGGAATTTTATCATTTATATATCCAAGTAATCCAATTACAAAATGATAAAAGAGTAATTTCATTTGTCACATAGTTAATTTGTACAAAAAACATCATGTCTTTTACAAATAGTGATGCTATGGGTCATAATTGTCCAACAATATGTTTGGACAAATGAAATTGCTTTGGACTAACACTATATATGCTTGTATTAGGTTTACTAAGAATCGTAGTGTATTGGATGTGATGTCAAGATGGGAGTATCACTTCAGTCATATGGAGATGATGGTCACACAAGATACATAACTAATACTCTTAAAAGCTGCAGCTATCGGGATAGTATGACTAGGTCATGACTTTCCGATTACAGAGACTAGTTACTCGGGATCCGATATATGCTTCGTACGGGGCAGACACAGAGCCAGTCCTAGGCCTAGCAAGTGACATCTGATACTGGATCGTATTACGTATTACACAATATTAGTATTACTATGCCTGATATAGATGATATTCCTTGGTGAATATTTCTGGAGAATTGGGTAGGCACAATGCTTTGCTAGAAGCCAACCATATCTTGTAAATTGGTGAGAACGTGGTACGGGGTACGCACGTGTTCGGATAGTCCGATAACCATATTTACTGCCAACATATCCAGGAATCTCTTGGGTCGCTTCCAAAGATTCACCAATGACATTTGACTCAAATAGAATTAATCTGGGATTAATTTTGAAAGAGAAAATTAATCTGGGATTAATTGCGGCAAGAATTAATCGGGGATTAATTCGTATAGAAGAGAGAACGCGATTAATTTAGAATTAATCGATAAAATAAATTTAGTAGTTAAATTAAATTTTTCTATTTAATTTATTTATTATGGGCTAAAATAATATATCAGATATATTAATTTAAATCAGATTTCAATACGAAATTAAAATTGGATTTTAATTCGGGCGAACGAATTAATTTAGAATTAATTCGAAAGCGACTATCGTAATAATTTTGCGAGGTATAATTATTTAATTAAATTGGATTTAATTATGTAGCGACGGGAAATTCGTTTAATCAGAATTAATGAACTCGGGCCGTAGTCTAGTTGTGTGTTGAGGAAGCCAACACAAATTTTGAATTTAAATGTGGTTGGACCACATGACTTACATCAATGGTCATAAATTGATGGAAGTAGTTGGCTTTATTAAATGTTGCACTTTAATCACACAACAACCAAGTTTTGGAAACAACCAACACTATTCTATTTTCTTCTCTCCTTGGCCGATCCTTCATCTCTTTAGTGAGAAATTTTTGCTTCAAAAATTTCTCAAAGCTAGCACTTGGGGAGTCATTTGAGGTGTTAGGGAAACTCACCCAAGGCTCAAACAACTTGCTTGGAGCTCCATCCAAAAGTGAAAAAATTTCGAATTTCTCCAAATCAATGTAAGTGTTTCCGCCACTTTTCTTGATTAATTCACACATATAATCATGTTTAGAGATCTTACGGCATGTCTTAGAGACTAATAATGGTATCTAGAGCCTTGCTAAATATGATTTTGAAATCTAGGGTTTATAAACTTTAATTAGGAATTTTTTGTTTGGAGCATGAAAATTCAAAATTGAGTTGTTGGTTGATGTTAGATGATGATAACTTAGAGATGTGCATTGTTGGATTGTTGAAAAATTGATTGGATCAAATTTCCCCAAATCCCTACCTTGGCCGAATAATACCCTAGATTAGCTCATGATGATTTTTTAAAAATTTGAAACTTGGATGTGTTAATGGCATGGAATAAATGTTGAATGTTGATTTAATTGGATTGGAATCAAATTGCATGTTAATTTCTTGTCAATTGCCGTGAATGAGCATGTTGTTAGAGACTTGATTTTGCTTCAATTTGTGTTGGACATGAATTGGAATGATAAGCTTGATTAATTAGATTAACTAATATTTTGAAAATGTTAGATTAATTAATTAATTATGTTAATTACACTTAAATTGGATCAATGTAATATTTGGAATATTGTATTAATGTAAATTAGTCCCTAAAATACTAATTGGGCTAATTTGGTTATATTTTGATTAATGGGCTTGGTTGGGCCAAGTTTGGTTGTAGACAATTGGGTTGGATCAAATTGGACCTAAACTATTTCCATAAAAGTCCAAAATATGACTTTTATGCCTTTAATATTCTAATTGGGCCTAATGGGCCAAAATTAATTTATGACATAGGGTCATGTTGGATAATTATGACCCATAGCGTCACTATTTGTACAGATCATGGTGTTATTGTACAAATTAACTATGTGACAATGAGATTGCACTCTTATCATTTGTGATTAGATCACCTTAGATGTATAAATGATGAGAGGTCCCTATGATTTGTTCCTGGACGGAGAATGATATGAGACAGTATCAGTCCACGTAGGATAAATCATTAAATATCCCTAGTCAGAGTATTATCGAGATTGGACATCGACAAATACGTAAAAGATTAGTATTGCACTTGTGCGCGTTGTGAGGGCACAACGGCATAGTTCTCATATATTTGGGTATTGGATACTCATGCAAGTGTAATAGGAGGTTGTGTTTCACCGATGGTACGGGAAACAGCTTCGCTCTGGATAGACCCCCTCGGAATCCCATTGGTAGTATGACTGTGTGTCTATGAGAGTCCGACATCAGGGTAGGTGTATTTGGTCTTAACTTGAGACTTGCACCGCTAATACTTACGACAATCAATATACTTTAGTTAAGGCCGTCCAGGGTGTAACAGGTTCTGTGTACGCCGATACTGAGTATATTGAGAATCGTAGAGTATTGGGTGTGATGTCAAGACGAAGTATCACTCCAGTCATATTGGAGATGATGTCACGATGGATACGGTATTAGTGCTCTTAAGTGCTGCGCGGCCAATCGCGATATTATTACTAGGTCATGTATATCCGATTATAGAGACTAGTTACCAGACATCCGACAAGTGCTTCGTACGGGGCAGACACAACTCCAGCCCCAGGCCTAGCACGTGACCGTCCGATACTGGATCGATATACACGATACGATGTATAATATGCTTGATATAGATCGTTTATTCCTGTAAGCATGTTTCCGGAGAATTGGGTAGGCATGGCGCTTTGCTAGAGGCTAACCTTGTCTTGTGAATCGGTGTAAACGTGGTACGAGGTACTTACGTGTTCGGATAGTCTGACGACCCGATTTACTGCCAACATATCCGGGGATCTCATGGGTCGCTTCCCAAAGATTCACCGATGATGTATGACTCGCACTTTAATTAATCTGGGATTAATTCGATGAGAGAGAAAATTAATTTGGGATTAATTACGGAGATATTTTATCTGGGATAAAATATCGTCTAAAGAGAGAAAATGATTAATTTAGAATTAATCGGATAAATTAATATATTCGATATATTAAACGAATTGGATTTCGACGCGGAATTAAAATTGGATTTTAATTCGGGCGAACGAATTAATTTAGAATTAATTCGTTAGCGACGTGAATAGTGATTTCGCTAGGCGTAATCATTTAATTACGACGCAATGGAAAATTCGCTAATTAGGAATTAGCGAACCCGAGCCCGAGAGTGATTGCGAGCACATTCGCATTTCGAATTCGAGTGCGGCACGCAAGTCGCATCAAGCGTCAAATCATTCGTCACATCAAGCGTCAAATCAAACGTCACATTGAGTGATGTGACATTTGATTGATTGATGTGATTGATTGATTGATTGAAAAGCAACTTGACACTTTGAGTGATGTAAGTTGGTGGAATAGTGTTAGTAGTGAAAAACATTTACCATTTATTTATAAATGATTTATTTGGTAAATCTTTAATATATTTTATGGAAAATATATAAAGGATATTGGATATCATTTTCAAACTAACCTAACACATCAAAATCTCTTCTCTTTCTCTTCCTCATGTTCACGCCCAAAGGGCAGTGAACTGCTTCTGTTTTGGGCGAAAATGGAAGCAATTTTGGGCAAGTTTTGTGGCAAAATTGCCAAGTGCTAGCACACCGAGAGTTATACGAAGGTGTTAGGGAAACTCACCCACGAGCCGGGAATCGTTTGACGCAAATTCGAGGCTCAAATTCATGAAGCAAAACTGAAATTCTTGGACAAAAATCTGCTGCAGTTGGCGCCTAAACCAGTGAGCATTTTTGAAGTTTTGTTCGTCGTTTCGTCTCAACCGATCGATGTGAGTATTCCGCAACTTCTTCGATTTGTTTTCACACATTTTTCATGCTTGTTATGATCTTGGGACCTAGAATAAAACCAACAATGGCATCAAGAGCCTAGGTTCAAGCATGAAACTTTTAGGGCTAAAATTGGGTAAACTTGTTTTGAGCATGATTCGAATGAATTGGATGTTTGAGTATGCTTATAACATGTTTAATTAAGGATTGATTGGATCAATTTAATGAAATAATGATTGGATCAATTTTTCCCCAAAATATCACCTTGGCCGAATACATTAGGCACTTTAGAATTCTTGGAATTTTTCATTTTGATTCATTGGATGAGTTGTAATGATGTAGGATGATGTTAATTTGAAATTACTGGATTGAATTTTGAATTGAACAAAATCCCCAAATTCTTATGTTGGCCGAATTCAATAATGCCCTAAATGTCTTGGATTTTTGTTTTTTGGACATTGGATGTGTTGGAAGTCATCGGGATATTAATTCGATGTCGATTGTGGAATTAATTGGATTGAATTCAAATCGGACAAAATTATCTCCTTGGCCGAGACATGTAGCATGATTAATGGGTTTGATTTTTCATTAATATGTTGGACATGTGATGATGATGATGAACATGATTAATTGGACTAATTTGATGTTTTGGAAATATTGATTTAGGTGATTAATCATGATATACACTTTAGTTAATTAAATTGGAAATTTGGAAATTGGTAATTTAATTATTTGGGCCTTAAAATTGGATTTGGGCTTCTAATGTTGTATATGGGCTTATTGGGCTTTGTTGTACAAAGTTGGGTTTAGGCAAATTGGATTGGATCCAATTGGGCCAAAACCGCTTCCATAAGCCCAAATGCGACTTAATGAACCTTTAAAGTTTAATTGGGCCTAATGGGCCTAAATTGATTTATGGGCTTATGGGGTAATTCCCGGATTGGATTTTGGTTATTCGGTTGATCCGAGTTGACCAAAAGTCCACGCCTTAAGAAATCAATTAAAATCCCATTGACTTTAATTGAATTGACGTTGGACGTTAATCGGTCTTTGAGACGCGTTACGATTAAATTTCAAATTTAAGTCGTAAAGGTTTATTAATAAAGTGTAATATTTAATTTGGAGTTAAATAGTGAATTAGTATTAAATGCATATTAAATTGGATATAATGTTGTAGTTTAATTTAATTCGAGAATTCGTACTTTGAGTACTTATTCACAAAACGAGTTTGACTTGCGCAAATCAAATCGTTGTTTGAACATTGGATGATCACTAATTATCAGATTAATTAATTTGATTAGATTGATTGATAACATGCTTGTGTGAATACATGGTTGTGATGAATGAATAATGTATATCAGATGGATATTAGTCGGGTGGGGGCAATTTTGGAAATTGTTGTAATAAATTTGATTTATTAAATTGGACCTGCGCGTCCAGCCTTATCACCTCTATTCTCTTTGTATTATCTTCTCACCTATTCCCCTAAATGTAAATGAGGTTTCTTTAGAAGTGTAGTGTAACGGGTAGAAGTAATATAAGTGCTAGCTTGAGAGAGAAAGGGAGAGATTTGATCTAGGATCAATGTGTTAAGTATCCATCCGAATATCATTATTATTTATTATACGCGCTTTATTATGTGTTTAGAATGCATGTTTAAGGGTGTATGATGATGAGACCTTAACAAAGATAATAAATTGGTAGCCAATTTTCACGCGAAAAACCCTCGCTCAATATTAAGCGTTTTTCCTTCCATTGAGTGATTCTCACTCAAGATCCGAGACGGCATTGGTTTGTTGGCCAAAGTCAAGGCCTTTGTCCGTCAAAGATGTGTTTGAATCACGAGAGTTTTGTTCCATATCGGTGTCTTGTCCAAGTTGTGGTTTGTTGGCCAAAGTCAAGACCACTTCTTGTCACTCGACATTGATTACAAAGCTTTCCATGGTCAATGGGTCGCGCTTGACTGGGATCACTAGGTTTGTTTTGCCAAAGCCAAGGCTTAGTTGATTCAGACGAAAAGGTTAGGTAATACATTGGATGTATTGGCATATAAGATATATGTTTAGGATTTGTATATCCGCCTACTGGATCTAGGAATTGGATTGGATCCAATTGATCTTAGAGATCTACCTAGTTAATTATCATACAATTTGATGGCCAAAGTCAAGATTGTGTGATATTTAACGGGATCCTAGCCCACTAGGAAACACGGTTTCTCGAGTACTCGACAGAGGGTTAGAGGCTCGCCGAAAAATAGTGGGAGGCAAGAATTGAATTTGCAATATTCGTTCAATTACTCGCCATACGCGCTCAAACAAATATCACTTGTCAAATAATTAAAAGTATTAGTTGGACTAATATTTAATGTTGTTTTAATTTAAGCAGTTGGATTGTATTATATTTGATTATATAATTGGATTATAGTAATCAATATTTGAATTAATTAATTTCAATTACATTTGATTTTATAATTGGATTATAGTAATCAATGTAATTGAGGTTAATTTTTAAATTATATTTGATTGTATAGTTGGACTATAATAATCATTGTAATAAATAGTACCTTAAATCATTGATTAAATAGTTGGACTATTAAAATCAAGATAAATATGAAAGATTGGACATTTAAATATAATCTAGGATTAAAATATTTAAATGGTTTAATTTTCAAATTGGGAATAAATCAGGATGGTCCTAGAAATAAATAATAAGTTACTTTATTTGATAAAATAACCTATTATGCCTAAGCCCAAGAATTAAGCAATAGTAGAGCATGATCTTTGGAAGTTTCATGTAATGATAACTTAAAGTGCTTAATCCAATATACTTGTCATAAATCTATGTTTAGATTTAAGAAGTATTAAAATTGCAACTAATAATTCTTGGAGAGTTAATGACGAATCTCAAGGAGATAAAGTCAAACTTTGCAATTAGGCTAGTAGCGCAAGGC
The DNA here is from genome assembly GCA_019454045.1 of Zanthoxylum bungeanum. Classification (NCBI taxonomy): domain Eukaryota; kingdom Viridiplantae; phylum Streptophyta; class Magnoliopsida; order Sapindales; family Rutaceae; genus Zanthoxylum; species Zanthoxylum bungeanum. The sequence goes on from SKCR01041492.1 coordinate 24,477, forward strand.
GCACTTTACTTCAATATTCTAGAAACCCAAGGCTTGGCCAAAGGCCTCTAAAATATTGGAAAGGGCAAGGCAAAATCATTATAATCTTCTGGGAAGAAAAAGGACATATCCTAAAGTAACTGCCGTTTGGATATAGCAGACACGAAGGAATTAAAGAAAGGGCAAGGCTCTGACTTTAGAATGTTTGTCAATATTATGTCTATTACTAGTATTAAAATTGGATTTTAAAATACTTAGTGTGGAACATAAAATATATGTATTGATGTTCAGAATCTGCTGTGAGCAGGATACTGACTTCAAGCTGAGATTAATCTGTAAATTGGAAACGGGACGAAAGTCGCTGTTTCGACCGTAGATCCTAAGTTTAGGAACTACCTTTGGGTATGTACTTAAATTAGGAACTGTATAATGTAACTAATTTGACTAGAAACATTATCTTTATAATCAGTGTTTAATCCGTTGCGGATAGACCTTTATATTCTAGAACACTAAAGTGTTTCATTATAAAGATAAACGCATTGTTGTCTGGGACACAATTAAACAAGACTCGTATATCCACACTTTTGAAGAGTGGGGTACTAGACTGATTTGACTATTCAAATAAAGTCTACGAATCTAGTTTATTTGGTAAAGTACCTAAAACACTATTTACTTGGTAATAGTGAAAGTGCCACCGATCTGCAAGCCCTATTCATAGTGAAATAAGTGGGCCCATATCTAGCAAGGCTAGAAATGGATATGATATTTCGTGACCTAACGGATGTGGCATCACGTTATGGTTATGTGTTTCTTTTGAAGGACACAAATCGGAAAATTTTAGAGTTTCGACACGAAATAGACAAACAGATCGGCTATAGTATTATACCGTCACGGTAAGACCGTTATGGAAAACACTTAAGCAATAAGTTTAACTGATACTTGAAAGAGTATAGTATTATTTCAAATGAGGACTCCTCCTAGGACACGTCAGTTTGAAGGTGTGTCCGTACGGAGAAACCGAATTTTTTGGACATGATAAGGTTTATCATGAGTCGCTCTGAGCTACCATTTCCTTCAACGGATATGCATTAACAGTGCAAAACTTATTTAGAATAAGGTTCCATAAAAATCTGTTTGACAGAATTCATATTGGATATGAACTGGAAAGAAACAGGGTTTCACACTCCTGTAGATTTGGGAATGCAAGGCATACGTTTGGATGATACCAAACTAGAAACCAAATTGGATAAGTGCCAAATGTAGGTTATCCTAGGAAAAACCCTAAGTATAGTACTTATACATCTCACTTGAGAACAATGAGATTGTTGCTCACCATGCGGTTTTCCTAAGAGGAATACCGATATGCAGTGGTAAGTGGGAGGATGGTATAACTCGATGAAAATCGAGTGATACTGTTCAAGGCACGAAGTCCTTAATGGAACACAAATAGTTTCATCAAGGATGAAACTGTACCATTAATCTTCGAATACATAAGAATCAGGTAGATCGGAGAGAATCAGAAAACAACCTGGGGTATGGGTTTCTGATCTCATCTCATAAAGATTGTCTATCTTTTGAGAAATACCACTGACTACGTTTGAGGTAGTGATACAAGGTATCGACTCCCTTTATGGCAAAGTGCCATGAGTCCGAAATGGATTCCATGTATACTAACTATGTTTGGACACTAGTTGTTGTACCGCTAGGCATTGTGCCTATTGGTACTGTATAAGTCTTCAAGGAAGACATACATGGATGGCAACATACCAACGTACTAAGCTAGGCTTATTGCAAAAAGGTATCGTTATCAACATTGTGTTGACTACGGTTCAACCTTTTACCTGTTGCCACGATAAATCCATTTGGATAATGCTTGTTGAAACTGTACATTTATGAAATGTGTCAGTTAAAGATCAAAATCGCTTTCCTTAAACGGAAACCTTTTGGAGGATGTTTATAACATCTTGACGATTTTGTCGTACTAAAACCAGCAAACAAGGTTTGCGGGTTATTCGATCCATGTTTGGATTGAAGCAAGCATTAGGTTCTTTAATTATCGTTTTGATGTAATCATAATGGTGTATGATTTAATTCAAAACGAAATAATTCTTGTGTATAAGAAGGTTAGTGGGAGCGCACTGACAATGAATGTCCTGTATAAAATAATGATAATATATGTCATTTCTTGGAAATGACATTCCTATAAAATAATCGACGAAAGCTTGGCTTTCGAGATAATTCTCCGTAGAATTCTTAGGAGTAACAACCTTTATTCTAGGAATAAAGATCTACTACTGGGATAGATTAAGTTGTTAACACTCTCGAGAAATTGTACATTTAAAAATGTACGTGACCTGGTGTCTCATACGCTTTGAGCATATGGATTCACAAACAGGCCAATCCGAGTGATAGTCACTGGATTGAAGTTAAGAACATCCGTTAGTATCTAAGAGAACTAAGGATACTGTCTTAATCTGTGGAGATGGAGAACTTGAAGTGACTGGGATCACTGCTGCAAGTTTCCAAACTGATAAAAACAACGGTACTATACAGTTTGAATAACGAACAGTGAGCTGGAAATCTTCCAAGCAAGATACTGTTGCCGAATAAACAACAAATGCGGATTATTGCTGCAGCTGAAGAAGCAATAGAAGCCATTTGGGTCGATAATAAATCTAATTAGATTAGATATAAGTCTGGTAGCAGGCTAAAGAATTAATGGTCTCATCAACGATCCAGATATATACTTCGATATTCATCTGATTCGTTCGGATCATACATCATGGCGATGTGATGATCGAATAAATTACATCAGACGATAATCATGCAAATCCGCTGACGAAAGCTTTTCTCAGCAGTTTGAGCCAACCGTACATAGTTCGGGTGTAAGACACTCGAGTGACTGGCTATAGGCCAAGTGGGAGATTGTTGGATAATTATGACCCATAGCGTCACTATTTGTACAGATCATGGTGTTGTTGTACAAATTAACTATGTGACAAGGAGATTGCACTCTTATCATTTGTGATTAGATCACCTTAGATGTATAAATGATGAGAGGTCCCTATGATTTGTTCCTGGACGGAGAATGATATGAGACAGTATCAGTCCACGTAGGATAAATCATTAAATATCCCTAGTCAGAGTATTATCGAGATTGGACATCGACAAATACGTAAAAGATTAGTATTGTACTTGTGCGCGTTGTGAAGGCACAACGGCATAGTTCTCATATATTTGGGTATTGGATACTCATGCAAGTGTAATAGGAGGTTGTGTTTCACCGATGGTACGGGAAACAGCTTCGCTCTGGATAGACCCCCTCGGAATCCCATTGGTAGTATGACTGTGTGTCTATGGGAGTCCGACATCAGGGTAGGTGTATTTGGTCTTAACTTGAGACTTGCACCGCTAATACTTACGACAATCAATATACTTTAGTTAAGGTCGTCTAGGGCTGTAACAGGTTCTGTGTACGCCGATACTGAGTATATTGAGAATCGTAGAGTATTGGGTGTGATGTCAAGACGGAAGTATCACTCCAGTCATAGTGGATATGATGTCACGATGGATACGGTATTAGTGCTCTTAAGTGCTGCGCGGCAATCGCGATATTATTACTAGGTCATGTATATCCGATTATAGAGACTAGTTACCAGACATCCGACAAGTGCTTCGTACGGGGCAGACACAACTCCAGGCCCAGGCCTAGCACGTGACTGTCCGATACTGGATCGATATACATGATACGATGTATACTACGGCTGATATAGATCGCTTATTCCTGTAAGCATGTTTCCGGAGAATTGGGTAGGCATGGCGTTTTGCTAGAGGCCAACCTTGTCTTGTGAATCGGTGTAAACATGGTACGAGGTACTTACGTGTTCGGATAGTCCGACGACCCGATTTACTGCCAACATATCCGGGGATCTCATGGGTCGCTTCACAAAGATTCACTGATTATGTATGACTCGCACTTTAATTAATCTGGGATTAATTCGATGAGAGAGAAAATTAATCTGGGATTAATTACGGAGATATTTTATCTGGGATAAAATATCGTCTAAAGAGAGAAAATGATTAATTTAGAATTAATCGGATAAATTAATATATTCGATATATTAAACGAAATTGGATTTCGACGCGGAATTAAAATTGGATTTTAATTCGGGCGAACGAATTAATTTAGAATTAATTATTAGCGATGTGAATAGTGATTTCGCTAGGCATAATCATTTAACTACGACGCGACGGAAAATTCGCTAATTAGGAATTAACGAACCCGAGCCCGAGAGTGATTGCGAGCACATTCGCATTTCGAATTCGAGTGCAGCATGCAAGTCACATCAAGCGTCAAATCATTCGTCACATCAAGCGTCAAATCAAACGTCACTTTGAGTGATGTGACATTTGATTGATTGATGTGATTGATTGATTGAAAAGCAACTTGACACTTTGAGTGATGTAAGTTGGTGGAATAGTGTTAGTAGTTGAAAAGCATTTACCATTTATTTTATAAATGATTTATTTGGTAAATCTTTAATATATTTTATGGAAAATATATAAAGGATATTGGATATCATTTTCAAACTAACCTAACACATCAAAATCTCTTCTCTTTCTCTTCCTCATGTTCACGCCCAAAGGGCAGTGAACTGCTTCTGTTTTGGGCGAAAATGGAAGCAATTTTGGGCAAGTTTTGTGGCAAAATTGCCAAGTGCTAGCACACCGAGAGTTATACGAAGGTGTTAGGGAAACTCACCCACGAGCCGGGAATCGTTTGACGCAAATTCGAGGCTCAAATTCATGAAGCAAAACTGAAATTCTTGGACAAAAATCTGCTGCAGTGGGCGCCTAAACCAGTGAGCATTTTTGAAGTTTTGTTCGTCGTTTCGTCTCAACCGATCGATGTGAGTATTCTGCAACTTCTTCGATTTGTTTTCACACTTTTTTCATGCTTGTTATGATATTGGGACCTAGAATAAAACCAACAGGTGATTCCTAAATGGGCCAAGGCATTATGGTTTGATCCATAATGGCCAAAAGTCCATGCCTCAAGAATTAATTAAGGCCCATTGGACCTAATAGAAATGACATTGGATGCTAAATGGGCCTTTGAGACCATTTGGATTGGATTTGGAATCAAAGTCTATAAAGGCATTAATATAATAAGTGTAATTGTTTAATTTCGAATTAAACTTGAATTAGTATTGAATACAATTTAAATTGGATTTAATATTGTAGTTCGACATAATTCAAGAATACTTACTTTGAGTATTTATTCTTAAACGAGTTGGACTCGCACAAATCAAATCGGTGTATGAACATTGGATGGTCATTAATTGAAGAATTAATTAATTGGATTAGATTGATTGACAACATGCCATGTGTGAATGCTTGGATGTATTTGTTTGAATAATGTATATCGGATGGATATTAGATGGTTGGGGTAATTTTGGAAATTATTATAAATATGGTATTTATTGAAATTGGACCTGGGTGTCCAGCCTATCACCTCTCATTCTCATTGTATTTCTCTTCTCACCAATTCCCCTCAATGTAAATGAGGTTTCTTATAGTGTTATGTAATTGGGTAATTTGAAGAATGTAAAGTGCTAGCGGGAGAGAAGAAAAGAAAAGATAGAGATTTGTTATAGGAACAAATTGTATATATACATCCGCATATCATTATTATATTTATCGCGCCTTATTATGCTTTTAGAATGCATGTTTAAGGGTATATGATGAACCTAATCAAAGATAATAAATTGGTTGTAAATTTATGAAAACGCCCTCACATTTAATATTAAATGTTTCATTCCATTGAGTGGTTCTCTCTCAAGATCCAAGATTGTCTTTGATTTGTTGGCCAAAGTCAAGATCATTGTCTATCGCGGATGTGTTTGAAACATGAAAGCTTTGTTAATATTCCATGTCTTGGGCAGTTGTGACTTGTTGGCCATGTCAAGGTCACTTTTGTCATCGACGTAGATTACGAAGCTTTCCCACTGTCAATGGGTCGTGCTTAACTGGAATCATTAAGCTTGTTGAGCCAAAGTCAAAGCTTAGTTGATTAAGAGGAAACATGTTAGGAAATATATTGGATATATATTTCGGACTTGGATATCCACCTACCGGATCTAGGAATAGGATGGGATCCAATTGATCTTAGAGATCTACCTAGTTAAATTTTATACAACTTGTTGGCCAAAGTCAAGGTTGTGTATTATTTAACGGGATCATAGCCCACTAGGAAACTAGGTTTCCCGAGTACTCAATGGAGGGTTAGAGGCTCGCCGAAAATTAATGGGAGGCTAGTATTAAATTTGTAATTTCGTTTAATACTCGCTAATATGCGCGCTCTATTATTATTATTTATCGTTATTATATATATTAGCTGGACTAATATTCATTTATTGTTTTCTTTGAACAGTTAGACTGTACTCAACACTACTTCATTTGTAGTAGGTTATATAGTTGGACTATAGTAACCATTGGATTTGAGTGTACCCAAACACTTGATTGGATAGTTAGACTATAGCAATCAAAATGGCTGGAAAGATTAGCGTTAGGGACATAATCATGGGTGATAATGTCTTTAAGGGCGTAAATTTTCCAGACTGAGAAATGAACCTCAAGATAGTCCTGGGAGCTGAGAAGTTGCTGATAAGTGTGGTTTATACCCACTTATTATGGCATTCTCAATTTATTATTTTGTTATAATTCGAGATATTTAATATGATTTATAATTTATTTTATGTTTTATTTATAGGAGCATTAATATATGGATCGGTGAATAATTGCACGTGTTTTGGAAACCTCAAGGAAGACACAGGACGAGCAGGGAAGAATGGCGCCGAGGCGCCAAAATCCCATACAAGTTCCAGGGAGAATGGCGCCACGGCGCCATTCATCACAAGCAATGGGCGCCGCGGCGCCCATTCATAAGCAAAATGGGCGCCGCGGCGCCCATTCATGGAGTAACATAGGGCGCCGCGGCGCCAATGAAGAGAGCCAGGCGCCGCGGCGCCCTAAATTGTCATTCTCATACAAAATGCCGAGGATTATGCGCCGCGGCGCTGCGAGAAGACCTGACACGTTTCAGGAAAGTGATTTTAGGGTTTTTAATAATCCTAATGCCACCCAAAGACTCCCAGACTCAACTATAAATATAACATTACATCCAACACTCAGGGGGAGGCTAATAGGAGGCTAATACAGAGCACAAAACACAGAAACACATATTTTTAGAGATCCAAGGAGAGGATTGAAGAGCGACAAGAGGAGATTAAGGCTGTGACATCCGGAGAGGAAGAGATTCAATTCGGGTTTTATCTTCTTATTTCTTTCTTAAAACTCTAATGATTTCCATTAGATTCGTGGCTTGATTATTTATTGTTTTATCTTTTGTCATGAATTTACTCCTTAATTCTGGAAAATGATGTAACTGATGCTTGAACCTTAATTTTAATTACTGATTTTGTTATGAAGTTTTATTGATTTATTTATATTCTTTTGAGTTTAATGCTTCTTGATTGTTGGCCACAATTTGAGATGATGAATGTTTAGAATCTATCACTCGAGAGAGGGGATTTTGAATAGATCTAGAGAATATAACCTAGGATTTTATAGAGTTCGAGAGAATCTGTAGTCCTTTGAAGTCGTTAATATAGAATCACAAAGCGTAATGAGTTGTTAACTATTGGATTTTTATAGAGATATCGAAGTCTATAGTTGATAATATTTTCACTCGGCACTCGAGAGAGGGAGTGAATATTTTAGGATCTTGACTTATAAATAATATAACTGAACAAAGATTAATTGGCATGAAAAATACATAGGAGACAGCTAGGTGAAATCAGGATCCAGAATCTCTATCGTATTAGTTCCTCCTATCTAAATATTTGTATATTTGTATATTTATTTATTTATAAAAATCTTTATAAATTGTTTTCTAAATAAAGTTAGGATTATCAATTGTAGTACTTAGTGCGAGTTAACGCAATCCCTGTGGGTTCGACACTCTTAACTCATATTTATACTAAAACTTGACACCGTACACTTGCGGTACGATATAAAAATATCACAACAAGTTTTTGGCGCCGTTTCCGGGGATTGTTTGTTTAATTCATATTAATACTACTACCAAGTAATCTTAGCTTTAATTTAGAATTTTTTTTTTATTTTATTTCCTTTATTTTTGTCTTAAGTTTTATTTTTATTTTTATTTTATTTTTATTTTTATTTTTATTTTGCTGTTTTATATTTTTTTCTTACGAGGTGAGTTTGAAAAGAACCAATGGCAGATCCTGTTAGTGCACTGATAGCTGAAGTATCGTCCTTCACGACTCATCTAGCAGTATTGATAAATCAAATGAGTCAACCGTCTATTGAAGCTGTTTCTGCTAATGGAATGTTTTTATCCAACAGAGGAGCAGGATTTGAACAAGTACAGTATGTGAACAATTGGAACTTCAACAACTGTAGAGGCAGTCATATGCTTAATTATTATCATTCGAATTTTTCATATGCTGATATGGAGAACATTTTACAACTTCCTCATGGCTTCAATTATCCAAAAGTTGAGCAGAAACCTTCCTTAGAAGACCTCATGACCACGTTTGTAGCTACAGCTTTCAGAGAGGTTTGAGAAGAATGAGTCAATGTTGGATAATATCGAAACACGAATGGGCAATATAGAGGCAAATATGAAATCTTTAGAAGCAAAAATTGAGTTGCTTGCTTCTTCCATGGCCAATCAACAGACATGGGATTTTCCGAGTGATACTGAAGTCAACCCCAATGAGCAAAGTCAAATTATAACATGTAGGAGCGGAAAAGAGTTTAAAGACACCTCTCAGGACTTAGGCAGTAAAGAAAATGAAATGGTATTTCAGGAGGAAACAGTAATAGAAGAAGAGAACAAAGGTGAATTGATAATGAGAGATCAAAATGAAGAAATCACCTTCAGTGTTTTCAGAGCCATGCCGAGTTCTCAAGGTGATGCAGACTGTCACAGGATAGATACAGTAGAAGAGGGAGTTGAAACCAGACAGGGTGAATCAGTATTTCAACAGCCTATGAGCATAATGCAGCCATGCATAAAGGAAAATTCTCTGCAGCTAAAATCGAAACCACTCCCAAAGGGCCATAAAAAGAGGAAAAGAAAGCCAGTTCTCACTTAGAGATAATTCATGGAAGATTAAAAAGAAAACCGAGCCAATTTTGCCGAATGTGCAGTCCAGAATTTCCAATTGAAGGGAAATCTACATATCCTGGGGGACCATCTATGGATAAATCACCACAGCCTGCCAAGCTATCTTTTTCATGTCATAAGAACCGGTGGATACCAAAGAAGAAAACAGATGAGATTACCCGGTTCACTACTTTTAAGCCACCATGACCACCATTTGGGTGGTTGCGTCTGGCTGAAGACGTTAAACTTAGCGCTAGCGGGGAGGCAACCCTTGCATTTCTTTTATTATTATTTTCTACTTTTTATTTTATTTTATTTTATTTTATTTTATTTTATTGTGTGCTATTTAATTATTTGCATGTTATTTATGCAGGTAGCACGAGACACACAACGCCCACACAACCAAATTCCAACCAGCAAGAGTCTGATCAACTCCATGCACGGTAGTGTTGTTCCTCACTTTTGCTCTTGATATTTATCTTACATTGAGGACAATGCAAATTTTAAGTTTGGGGGTGTGTGCATGTTGTTTGCTTGCTATTTATTTGTTTAAATTTATTGAAAAAAAAAATTGTTTTAGTCTTTGATAGTAAAGCATAAATCCTGTGATGATATTGTTTGTTTATGAGTGAAATTTTAGAATGATAAGTGCCAATTTACTTTTATCTGATGCCTTGAATAATTGATCTATGTTAGACTCGTAAGCACTTAAAAACAGGTTTTTAACAGTAAAACTTAAGTAGTTGACAATGTGACTAGTTGACGAAATTGCATGTCGATGAATGACCGTTTGCTTAGATATCTATCTTGATTTGCTAGTGTTATGAAGTATGGTATAGCTAAAAGAAAAATGTCTCTAAAGAAAGAAAATAAACCACCTATAACCGATAAGCGTGAAGCTACCCATGGGCGAGTATTAGGACCACCATGAGGAGAAATGCTACCTTAAAGGGTAGGTGAGTTGAAAAAAAAAGTGCAAAAATGAGAAAAGAAAAAAGAGACAAGAAAATAAAAGAAAAACCATACCATACCGAACACAAAATAAGGCAATTACAAAGTATAATTGAGATATCTAGGTTGGTTTGACCCATTGATTCTAATTTTTAAACGAAATCATTGAGTTAGCTTACTTAAGATCAAAGCTGTGAATGAACCTTTACACACACACACTGTGAGTCTAGCTTAGATAATTTACTCAAGAATTTAGATTTGAGTTGCAATTGCGTACTTTGAAGATTCTTTGATTTCATTTATAAGCTTTCTTTGAGGATAATTTTATGTGTAACTATCAGGACTATGTTTTTTATTTGTTTTATAGTTTGCATGATTGTGTGTACATGACGTTTGTGGGTGTCGTCGCTGTAAGCCCTCACGAGACTATAACTCGTCCACTAGGGCCGCCTAGGGGTTTAAAGGCTTGTTGCATATGCTAAATGCAATCGTGATCCCTACGAAAGTGGCTTAGTTAATTTAGTTATTTTTAATTGTTTATTAGAATTTAGTTTTTATTTTATCTTTTGCTCGGGACTAGCAAAACCTTAAGTTTGGGGGTGTTTGATAAGTGTGGTTTATACCCACTTATTATGGCATTCTCAGCTTATTATTTTGTTATAATTCGAGATATTTAATATGATTTATAATTTATTTTATGTTTTATTTATAGGAGCATTAATATATGGATCGGTGAATAATTGCACGTGTTTTGGAAACCTCAGGGAAGACACAGGACGAGCAGGGAAGAATGGCGCCGAGGCGCCAAAATCCCATACAAGTTCCAGGGAGAATGGCGCCACGGCGCCATTCATCACAAGCAATGGGCGCCCGCGGCCCCATTCATAAGCAAAATGGCGCCGCGGCGCCCATTCATGGAGTAACATAGGGCGCCGCGGCGCCAATGAAGAGAGCCAGGCGCCGCGGCGTCCTAAATTGTCATTTCTCATACAAAATGCCGAGGATTATGCGCCGCGGCGCTGCGAGAAGACCTGACACGTTTCAGGAAAGTGATTTTAGGGTTTTTAATAATCCTAATGCCACCCAAAGACTCCCAGACTCAACTATAAATATAACATTACATCCAACACTCAAGGGGAGGCTAATAGGAGGCTAATACAGAGCACAAAACACAGAAACATATATTTTTAGAGATCCAAGGAGAGGATTGAAGAGCGACAAGAGGAGATTAAGGCTGTGACATCCGGAGAGGAAGAGATTCAATTCGGGTTTTATCTTCTTATTTCTTTCTTAAAACTCTAATGATTTCCATTAGATTCGTGGCTTGATTATTTATTGTTTTATCTTTTGTCATGAATTTACTCCTTATTCTGGAGAATGATGTAACTGATGCTTGAACCTTAATTTTAATTACTGATTTTGTTATGAAGTTTTATTGATTTATTTATATTCTTTTGAGTTTAATGCTTCTTGATTGTTGGCCACAATTTGAGATGATGAATGTTTAGAATCTATCACTCGAGAGAGGGGATTTTGAATAGATCTAGAGAATATAACCTAGGATTTTATAGAGTTCGAGAGAATCTGTAGTCCTTTGAAGTCGTTAATATAGAATCACAAAGTGTAATGAGTTGTTAACTATTGGATTTTTATAGAGATATCGAAGTCTATAGTTGATAATATTTTCACTCGGCACTCGAGAGAGGGAGTGAATATTTTAGGATCTTGACTTATAAATAATATAACTGAACAAAGATTAATTGGCATGAAAAATACATAGGAGACAGCTAGGTGAAATCAGGATCCAGAATCTCTATCGTAGTAGTTCCTCCTATCTAATATTTGTATATTCATTTATTGTTTTCTTTGAACAGTTAGACTGTACTCAACACTACTCCATTGTAGTAGGTTATATAGTTGGACTATAGTAACCATTGGATTTGAGTGTACCCAAAACACTTGATTGGATAGTTAGACTATAGCAATCAAAATGGCTGGAAAGATTAGCGTTAGGGACATAATCATGGGTGATAATGTCTTTAAGGGCGTAAATTTTCCAGACTGAGAAATGAACCTCAAGATAGTCCTGGGAGCTGTGAAGTTGCTCTACGTGATAGAGAGACCTCTCGGGCCTGAGCCCGGACTTGAACTGTCAGTAAAACATGAGCTTTGGAAGACTCATTGATGATGATAAATTTACTGTTCAATATGTTATGCTTGCTGCAATGACTCCTCAGTTTCATCGTCAAAACAATGGATTCGATCCTTATGCGATGATGTTGAAGTTGAAGGATCTTCATAGATCTAATCTTAGATCTCATAAGTATGATTTGCAGAAGAAGCTCTTTCGCTCTCGTATGTCAGAGGGTACATCTGTCGAACACTACGTGTCGCAGATGATTGCTGACATTGAACAGCTGGGTCAGGTAGGCATTACCTTCGAGGCCGAGACTTCCATAGATTTGATCTTATAGTCTCAGCCCGACTGCTAGGGCAGGTTCATCATGAACTATCATATGATGAACCAAGAGAAAACTCTTGGAGAGTTAATAGCTATGCTGAAAGAGGCAGAGCCAGAGCTTCTAAAAGGCAAGAAGCGCGAGGCGCATCTTACTTCGACATCCAAGAAGGCCAAAGCTTGGCCGAAGGCTTCTGGGGGTGTGAAGAAGAAGAAGAAGAAGAAGGGCAAGGCTCAATCATCACAATCTTCTGGGAAGACAAATGATATATCCCAAGATGTCTGCCTACACTGTGGCAAACGGGGTCACTGGAAGCGTGATTGCCGTAAGTACAAGGAAGACTTGAAGGAAGCGAATGCGGGAAAGGCTCTGGCTTCAGGTATGTTTGTTATTGAAATAAACATGTCCACTACTAGTTTTAAAATTTTGATTTTTAATATTGAATGTGGTACTCACATATGTACTGATGTGCATGATTTGTAGAATAGCAGGAGACTGGCTTCAGGGGAGATCGACCTGCGAGTCGGAAATGGGACGAAAGTCGTTGTTTTGGCCGTTGGCACCTATGTTTTGAACCTGCTCTCAGGGCATGTACTTACATTAGGCGACTATTATTTTGTACCTAGTTTGACTAGAAATATTATCTCTGTATCTAGTTTAACCCGATGCGGGTACACCTTTGTATTTAGGAACACTGGATATTTTGTTTATAAAGATGATATTGAGATATGTACAGTAGATGTGAATAATGGTCTTTATTTTTGAATATAAACGAATCTCAAACATATACCATGAAAAACAAAAGGCTCAAATTGAGTAAAATATATGAAATTTATTTGTGGCATTGTCGTCTGGGACACATTAACAAAACTCGTATATCCACACTTTCGAAGAATGGATACTTGGACGAATTTGATCCTAATTCATATGATGTCTGCGAATCTTGTTTGTTAGGCAAAATGCCTAAAATACCTTTTAGTGGTAAAGGTGTATGTGCCACTGAGCTGTTAGCCCTCGTTCATAGTGACGTATGCGGGCCCATGTCTAGCCAGGCTAGAGGTGGATATGAATACTTCGTAACCTTTACGGATGATGCATCACGTTATGGTTATGTGTATCTTATGAAACACAAGTCGAAAACTTTTGAGAAATTCAAAGAGTTTCGACACGAAGTAGAAAAACAGACTGGCAAAAGTATTAAAACATTGCGGTCGGACCGTGGTGGAGAATACTTAAGCATTGAGTTTCAAGATTACTTGAAAGAATGTGGTATTCTTTCACAGTGGACTCCTCCCAAAACATCTCAATTGAACAGTGTGTCCGAACGGAGAAACCAAACTTTGTTGGACATGGTAAGGTCAATGATGAGTCGCACAGAGCTACAAATTTCCTTCTAGGGATACGCATTAAACAGTGCAATACTTATTTTGAATAAGGTCCGAACGGAGAAACCAAACTTTGTTGGACATGGTAAGGTCAATGATGAGTCGCACAGAGCTACCAATTTCCTTCTAGGGATACGCATTAAACAGTGCAATACTTATTTTGAATAAGGTTCCGTCAAAGTCTGTTGAACAGACTCCATATGAGATATGGACAGGAAAGAAACTGAGTTTATTATTCCTGAAGATTTGGGGATGCTAGGCATATGTTAAACGTTTGGATAGTACCAAACTAGAACCCAAATCGGATAAGTGCATATTACCATAAAGCACAGACTCGTCCCAGTTTAAATGGCCCAACAAGCCCATACCTCATGACAAAAGGTCCAACTGGATCCAAATGACGATGGTCCTAAACGCAAACATAAATGAGTAGTTTCTATTGGTCTTACAACTACGGTTCATATGTGGGTTTATAGGGGTATAGACAAAGGCTCTCGTCGACGAAGGATTGCCCACAACTAGGTCTCCCCACTCAAGGGTCCGAGCGACCAAGTGAGCGCACCTTTTTTATATACTAAGGTACGTGCCAACGAGTTATGATGTGTGACTAACTGTCAAATGGATTTTCTATTGTAGATTCCCCATAGGGAGGGTGGAGCTAACTCTCTTAAATACCCAAGCCTCTTAGGCTCTTATTGCCTTGGTGACAGGAATAAACAACAAGTCCTCCAAATTAGTCTGTCACAACAAGCTGCCGGTAATGATTATTTAGGTGCCTTCACAGCTTTTCCTTATAGAAAGGTAGTGAATGAAGGAAGATACCAAACCATCACCTAGCCTTAATAATTCCTTTGATTAAACCCCTTCAACCCACTGTAGACACGGTTAACTAAAGCACAAATCACAAACATTACAAGACATTATTTCGGGGCCGATTCTATATCCCCAGTGGAGTCGCCAGACTGTAGAACACAGAACTTGACGACGTTGTTCTAGGCTCGCGGCCTGGTAAGTCTGGTAACGGCCGACGAACCAGGTAAGTAAAAATACATGCATGACTTTGATAGGGTTGTCACTGTCACACACTGTACAAGCCCCATCAAAGTGGGGGCGACTGTAGACATTATATTTTTTCATGAGCCCGATGATGAGCCTCGTATGGAGGCACTACCTGAAAAGTTGCGGAAGTTGTGAAAAATGAATGCCAGAAGGAAGGAAAACCTCCAAAATTAACACCTCATCGGATTCGAACTCACTAGCTAGCCTCGGATTCGCTCAGCCAGCTTCTGCTTCAAACCATAGCCTCGTCCCATGCAGCCCATCCACATGGCCCATGACCCACCATGTACGCCCAACACCCTATGCAATCCATGCAAATCCTCTCATCGAATCATTTTCCAATTCAATGAAATTTTGGGATCTCATCCTTACCAATTTAACAAGATTTGAGATCCCCTCATCACCAAATTTATGAGATTATATTCCCAAAATAAATTGATGAATATATTCCCCAAATCAACATGATTTGTTTCCCTCAACGACATGCCAAGACTAGCCTCACGATGGGCCACTATTAGCTAGTCCATGCCTCATTTTTCTTCTGTCGTGCATCACGATGCGATTTCGGCATCGAGACACGTATTTTGCCTCTGAAATTTTGTGTCATTTCATCCCTCATTGAATCCGTTTGAGTCGTGATATAATTTTAACCTATAAAACACACCCGAAACACATCAAAGTGCTCATCAAAATTGTGTTATAATTTTAACCTAGTTGGTTGTTGAAGAAGAAGCTATCAAGGTGAATCATAAAATACCTAGTTTGTAATTGGAGGTACCGGAGAGGTATATCATGTTTCTTTAATCTATTTAATATTATGTTTGTGCTTTATTTATTTTATGTGTTTAAATTTATATTTTGCATGGTCATGTAATGTGATTATTCCAGTGGGTATGAGAATTACGAGAGAAATATATGTTCAATTGAATATTTTTCATTGTGCATCGCTATTTAATTCCCAACAAATTATGTATTATAGCATCAAGATGACTTTCAACATTCAGGATTCAGGATAAATAATTATCATCACCGAATATATTCGAAGTATCAAACTCAAATTTTGTGAGGTGAGACATATTAATAAAATAAATAGGTTAGAAAATAATAAGATAAAATTAAAAGAATAACATAAGATAATTTTACTTGTGAATGATCGTCAAATTACAAGGGTAATGGGTGTTAGCTAATGCATTTTGTAAAATTTATTATGTGCAAATAATTTCTTGTTTTCACAAAATTAATGAATATTTTGTGGATGGGATATTGAAAAATCAATTGAAGAATGTGAGCAATTAGCAGATGAGTGATTGTAAGAAATTTATTCTGGCATTTTGTGAATCATTTCGTCATTTTTCTGTCAAGAGAAATTGAATTAGTTTATCAAACCATCATATGTGACAGAGAGCAAATATGATTTGTTCTGCTTGATAATTCATTAACTTGCTATGGCAGAGTCAAAAGTGACAAGATTAGCCTTGCTAAAACAGTTTTGGGAGTCATTACGATTATTGTGACATAAAAATGACATGATTAAAAGGAAAAGCCTAAAGCTTAATACAATGAACATTCTTCACTACAACTTATAAGAAAATGGATTAGCTTGAAATTCCATTTCTTCTTCCTCTGAATGACACATATTCACAACAGTGATTTCATCAGAAACATATAAGAAAGAAAAGAAAATTGGCATGGTAATTGGGGCCTTCAATAAAAGATCTTGTCCCCGGGTGACACCATTGTCACTACATACCAAATTTACACACACTGTTTAAAAAAAAAAAAAAAAGTAATGTTATATAAGCAATTAGCAATGAGAGGTAATACTATGAAGGAGATAATCAGTCTGTTTTTTGGAACTGGGTTTAAAACTGTCTCCCAGTGTAAGTTTGGCCAAAAGACCAGTTGGGTGGAACCACATTGTTAGAGAAAACAGTGCGGCCATCGCTTGTTGTGACCTTGAATGAGAGAGCTTGAGCATTAAGGTAAGAATTGCTCTGCCAATTTTGGCCCCAATTACGAGACATGGGTTGCCAGAGAGTGCTTGAGCCTTTGATTGAGACGGAAACAACATCTCCAGCACCACCAACATTAGTTATGAGCACAAGGTTGAAGTATGAGTGACCATTTATTGTGAACCTGATCCCACCACTCTTCCTACAGGCAACCCTGCAAAGCATATAATATAAGCAATCATTATGTTATCTTGTGTTGCAAGAAATGTTATTAGCTGCTCAAGTGTGTCATCTAGGCATTATGTTACTTTACCTTCTGTATTGAACAGGTACAATTCCTGCTTTGTAGTGAGCTATGTGTTGGAAAATAGGCTGAGAAAGATCGAAATGCGGCAAAGGAGGATTACACCAGCCTCCGGCATTACTTGGAAGAGCATTATTTGGAGGGCAGAAGTTTGTTGCTGTGACTATGATAGATCCTGGAAGACACCACCTGTTGTCATTTACACATTTGATCTCAAAACAAGCTCCACAAGTCACTCCATTTCTGAATAGGGCAGTGCTCAATGCTGCTGTGCTCGTGCCATAACCTTGGCTGTAAAGATTCCCATAACCACAAGCTCCTCCTGGAACAAATTAAATTAAAACAAAATGTTCTTTCAGTAGTATGATGACTAAGAGTTTTTAATTGAGTCTAGTATTGTTAGTGGATTAGATTCTCACCCATTGTTCCAGAAGCATCTCCTCCGCCATAGAAGGTGGCATGAGCACTTGACCATCCACCATCATATCCATGAATTGTCCTCAACATTGACAGATAGGCCACCAGAAAGATCCCACGGAAATCCATTTTCTGTAATGATGGGTTTGTGCTTGCAAAGGCTATTGTATTTATAGATGTTTGGGGAAGAAGGTTGCTACTGGTGGATGCATATGACTGAGGAAATGATGATGTATGCTGATGTTGCAAAAGTTAATTAATAGGAAGAAAAAAGATTCAAAGAATTTGGAAGAACTGTTTCAAGACAATTAGATGATTGGTTTACAGTAAAAGTTAGAAGGAAAGAAAGCATGAGAAAAGATTAAGCAGAAAGTTTCTTTGAATCTTTATTTAATCCTAAATGGATAAGAGAAAATGCTGCCATGAGTCCTTGACCTTGCAATGGAAAGTAGAAAAGTAGAAAGCACATGTCATTCATTAAAATATAAAGTCGGTTAAAGGATATAGGCATTTCATTAGTGAGTAAGTAACAATTAGGCATCCTACTCGGAAATCATCTAATTTTATGGATTCGAATCCTGAAAATAGTTTCGAGAGAAAAAAAAAATAAAGGTAAGATTGTGTACCTTCTCCCGATCATATTTATAGCAGAAATATTATGCGATAAGTAATAACATTTTTATTTTATAGAAACCATCTAGCATTTCCAATACCAGCATTAGGAACCACAACAAAATGAAATGTAGGATAGTAAAGGTGTAATCAAAGTGCAAAGCATGTGGCAAACCGTCCATTTAGAAAGATGAATGATGATCTACATGCTTTCTGCTTTCCTTTTCTTAATCACAGCTTTTTGCTGTCAATCAAGAGCCATACACAGAATATTTACTTAAACATCTTTACAGCTTAACAGAATTAAAATAAATGTTGATAAAAAAAGTAACACTAAAGTTGAACTTATATATAAAATTATTGAAATACTTGAACACAATATTCCAAATAACAAATTAATTGAATGATCACCATCCCTTGTGCATACGTACGCTTTAGATTTAGGTATTGATACCCTTCCAAATATTTCCAAATGTTATGCATTTGTCCAAAAACTTACAATAAATCCCATGAAATATGCTTATATAAGTCGAATTTGGATCTAGTGCTGAAATGAATAGAGTTATGTGCCAAGTTTTTTATAATCTTTTGTCATACGTGTTACATTTAAATTATTATTCAATATTTATGAATCATAATTTATAGAACGCTCAACTCAGAACCAAATCCATATATAAATCATTTTCTAGCCGAAAGTACTGTCTTGATGAACATCTTAATCAACAGGGAAGAATTCTTTTTTTTTTGGTCACCCTTTCTTTATCTTCAAACACAAAAGAATTTTTATAAGGGAGCACCAATCAAGTTCTGAAAGCAACATGACCTGCAAATAAATAAATATCCATTTAGTTTTTGCATGCCAACAAATTTATCTTTGCTGTTTAACCTAATTCATTTTACAGTTCATTTATTGGGCTGCCTGCTTTTTTGTCTATAGAACTGGATTTAAGTGCAAAGATTCTATTTGTATATGTTTAATTTATCGTTGACGGCAGATTTTGGTCTCAGGGGCAATATGAGAATTTTACTCCCGAGACAATCTTCCCTCAATAGTGAATTTGTTTGGTTATGGGGGACCAAAAGCAAACTTAGCAAAAAACAGATAATACGCCAATCGACAAAGAGATTTAACGTGGTTCGGCGGATCTTGGTCCGACCTACGTCCACAGGCACAAAAAGGATGATACTTTTTATTACTCAAACACGCTTCTCGGCTTTGCCTCTGGTTTTTTACAAGTCTGATGGTAATGATTCTATTCTTGATATTGATTCTCTTCTCCTTCTACACTCACTCTACCCTCCTATTTATAATGGTGAAGAAATCAGATTCCTATTTGTACAAGAATTCCCAGTTGGAGATGGTTTCCTTTTCCTATTAGGATTCCTAGTCAAAAAACTACATTTACTTCCTTTATCATACTAGGACATTGACTTACTAGTTTACCCTATGAAAGTATGATAACTTATTATATTAACTTGTATGGATAGAATGACTTATCTTCCCGAACATGTCTTGGCATATGCTTGGTTTTCACGAGGTCGGTCTTCATATGGTCGGTCATAATAGTCTTTTGTACTGAAAATGCTGCTGTCGACCTGATAATTGCCCGGTCATCTTGAACTCAAGTGCTCGGTCACTAACCGTAAAGTTCCCGGCCCCTTACTGTTTAACTCTTTAGTGGTCGGGTCGGCATTAATAATCTTGACTGAGAAGTGAATTACCTTTTTTACCCATGTCGTGCTGCTTTAAATAACATAGTGCCTGAAAACACCATCAACATCTGTCCCCTAATTCTGAAAGCAACATACCTGCAATAAATAAATATTCATTTAGTTTTTGCATGCCAACAAATTTATCTTTGCTGTTTAACCTAATTCATTTTACAGTTCATTTATTGGGCTGCCTGCTTTTTTGTCTATAGAACTGGATTTAAGTGCAAAGATTCTATTTGATATGTTTAATTTATATTAACTAATGAAGGCTATTTTTCCACACAATATTAACTAGCTATTTTCAGATACAGTGTTATGGTATTTATTGAAGGCCAATAATATAGATTTTGAATGATAAGGGCTGCCTTATGATATGATTCTTCTCCTGAGCAAATTCAGGAGGGTGATTGGTGGTTGATAAATAAGAATATAATAGTAATTAAAATTTCACATATGTACTATTAACAATGAACAAGTTGTATAAGATCTTTAAAAATTCAAAAGGACCGAGAAAATTTAAATACAGTATTATGGAATTAGTTGAAGGCCAACATATAGATTTTGAATGATGAAGATTGCCTCATGATAATTCTTCTCGTGAGCGAAATTCACGAGAGTGATCGGTGGTTAGCAATAAGAATATAATAGTAATTAAAATTTCAAATATATATACACTATTAATAATGAACAAGTGATACAAGATTTTTAAAAACTCAAAAAGACCGAGAAAGTTTTAATGCATTGGGATATCGATACGAAACTAGTAGTAAATAGATAAGATTACTTTTTATAAGAGATTTTGGGTTCAAAACCCACACATTAGGATGAGATTTGATTTTCATTTATACTTTTTTTAAAATAAAAGTTCTAAAAGCTAGGAGAATATTTTAGTTTTTGAAATAACTAACTACCAGATCATGCAAATTCTCAATTGGTCATAAACAAAGAATAAAAAAAAAACCCAGAAGGAATATCAGTCTTAAAGAGCAATGATAAATGAGGGAAAGTCAAGCTATATACTTCAATTAGTGAATGGTCATGTACTTAACACCAAACTGCACATGGGATCACATGGCCACTTGTTCAAGCAAATTAGAATAAGATGAAAAGCAAAGGGTATGGGCCTAATTGATGTAAATTTATGCACATATTGTCCCCACATTTTATCTGAAACACACGCTTCTCATAATTTTGCAAGAGATTTTCAATCTGCAAGAAGCTATTAGCCACATGAACATTACATGCACTAATACCACTTGTCAAAGTCATGGAAAGTCCACTAGGATTTTTCTGTTGGATTGAGCTTTTAGCCACTTAGAGTGGGAGCCAACATGCAAATATGCGGTGCATATTATACGCGCTAAATTTGGGCTATGGGTATTTTCGACTTTTTTCACTTCAGGTTTTATATTAGATATAGTTCAATCCCTCCAAATAAGTACTCAAACCAGACTTGGGTCAAGACTTGGGCCAAAGACTCAATTACCTTATCAGGCCCTTACACAAAGAGAGGTCTACTAGACAACCTCGTGACTTACTAGCTACCCGGCCGAAAAAGGTCTTCTACGTGATTTACGTGACTAAGCCATTTTGGCATCCAAGAGTCTATCATTTAATACATTAATGAGTCTCACTCTCTAATCACCCATAAAAGAGGCATAATTTAGAGTCTGAATGAGACTTTTTTTCGAAAGGCTTTCTTTCCAGAACACATAGAACCAATCACCCCCAAGATATCAACCCCCGCCTTCACGGCCGTCAATAATAATATGTGTTGATACACAATACATTCACCCAACTACACACCCACGGCAAAATTGACAAGTGTTTTAATAATATGTGTTGATATTTTTGTAATTTATCAAATTTTACGTGATCTAACATAAATATCAATATCTATATTTGAAAAAGAAATTCTGAAATTTTGATTGAAACTCTCGTTTTTATTATAGATGTGGAGTTGGGTGTATCTATTGTGTATCATTGTTGAATCATTTTACTTTCTATTTCAACAACAGTCAACAGAATCTAATATTACATATTTTAATATTTATACTGGGCTCGGATCATGAGACAATGCGTTAATGGGCCGGGCCCACTAAAGCAATTTTAATTTTGGTTAGGTGAGGTACAGCATAATGGGCCAAACCCGGCAGAATCAGCCCGACATAAAACCATTTTTCATGAAAAATATAAAAAGACAAATGGGAAATACATTCCAAACGCAAATAGTAGAAAATATGAAGAGTAATTTTATGTATAGGATTTTAGATATAAAACTTATTCCATAAGTAATATGGCATCAAATCAAAATATTATTGGCCCACAAAAAGCTTAACCTGGTGATTTTTAAGAAATTTTATTTAACTTACTACCTAAATTCAAATCTTAAGAAGTAATAAGGAAATAAAAGATTAAATTTTTGATTTACTCAACCTTTTATATTTTAAGAAAATCAAAATATTATTCTATTATTAAATGTGACTCCATTGTAAAATTTCAATTTTGACCGAGAATGATAAGGCTGGGGTCACTAAAGAGAGAGAGAGATGGTGGATTCATAGAAACAACGGTCAACGTCAACGGCGTCTGTGATGTTATAAAAAATGTGATTTTTGTTTGAGAAAGTGCAAGTGTTGGCGTAATAATGTTTTGAATTTGATGTTTGATGGTGGTTGATTTCGTTAGGGATGATAAAAATCCCTAAAGAGAAGGTAGGTTTTGGGGATCTTTTTCAATTGGAAATAATATCGGGATGAAAAAATGAAAAAATTAATGTTTGGGACGAGATGAGAAAAATTTAATATCCGTTTATTCGGGAAGGGATGTGAATTATATAAAATCATTGTCCCCTCCTTATTATCCATTTAAGTTTTTATTTATTTATTTTAAAATTTTTCAATAAATATATTTAAATTATTATTTACAATTTTATATAAATTATAATTAGTATAAAGACTTAAATGAAATAATTGCAATGAGAGATCAATCTTTTTAGTAAAATACAGAGCAAACAAAAAGAAATAAAATATGAATTTCAATGTATAATAAATATTGTGATTTATATAATAGATTTATGTAATATATATTATCAATTTTTTTTTTGAATATGTATGCTTTATTTTTGGATAATGTAATAGTTTTATCAATTGTTTTAAATGATTTAAATTTATTTTAAGAAAAAATTATATGTTATTCGAGGTTTAAGGGTCCAAGAGAATTCATTTTTATTATTTGGGGATCCCTATCTCTTCCTCTAAAATAATTACGAGATGAATAAAACATCTGAAAATTATCGGAGATAAGTACGGAAATACCCCTCCACTCCCCTTCCCTCTCATCCCCACTGCCATCCCTAGATTTCGTTAATCATCAAAATATTCTGTTTCTCAAGAGACATTGCTTTTTTAGATTTTTATAATGAGCAGTTTTAAGCTGATACAATTTTAATAGGAAAAGTAAATTAATTTTGATTGTAGGGTTTTCCAAAGTCGGTAGCAACAATATTTGACATTGAAATATCAATATTGCTTCCCAAAATATTCCTTGGTTTATTTTGGAAGGATTAGACACAAATTTAAGGCAATCCTGACACTATTATCTAAACATATGCTATGTGTTGATTACACCCTTGCTAGATCTACGAATATGCCCTAATTCTCTCATATTTCTTATTGTGGTTAGAGTATTCTTAGTTAATTAATTTGTGTAATTGAGACTCAAATACTAAGACATTATTTTACTACTTGTGTAATTAAGAATAAAAGTCTAAGCACCTAAAATCCCTACATGCTTTATTCTTTGAACTAGCATCCATCAAGAACAAAATCTTGAACAAGATTGGATATTATATTTGTGTAATACCACGACCACTCATAACACATTCGGTACAGTAATTAATCATGCATGATATTTTATAATTCATATGATCATGTATAAATAGGTTTCATACCTTAAAAATCTCTACTGGAGACAAAAGTAGCTTTCAATAATCTAACCGTAAATTTTTCTCCCAATATCTAATTTTTATGATCCTTATACCGTTGCAAACCTTAGATCAAGACCTACAACTTTTCATGTTGATCATTTTCTAAAATTCGGATCAGAATCAAGTCAAAATATATTTTTTTGGATAAATAGTAACCTACTATTTTTTAAATGGAACTTGGTGTGGTAATTTGAGGCCACTCGTTCAAAATAAAAAAAAAATTAGCATTTTACCTATAAATAAGGCACTATTTACTCATCTCATTCATTACCTAAATATGTAACCCAACCTAAAAGAAAAAAACTCTCAAATTTTCTTTCTCTTTCATGTCACTTTTGAAGAATCAAGAGATGATTTCAAGCTTATTCTCATGCATGGTTCAAGTTCCTACTCCTCAAGCCTCTCCTATTTTGAGTTCAAGTTTGTATTTTTTCGTTTTCCCAAATTTGATTCATGAACCCTAACTTTTCACTTATGCATTTTACCTTGAATAGTGTTGTGTAGTCCAGCTTGCAGCGCCGAAAGCATGAGCAAAAGTCATGCATGCAGCCAACACCAAAAGTAGAAAGCAACCTTTGCCAACCATGCAAAGTTGGCAAAGCGTGTCCAAGACGTGTGACACTGTTCACGCGTCTTGGGCACTATAAAATGGAGCCTGAAGATCATTTCTAAGCATCCCATAAATCCCGAAATTGAGAGAATAGAGAGTAAAGAGGGTTGAGAGGTTTTTTGTAAAGATTGTATAATAAACTTTGTAATTCTTTTGTTGGTAGTAATAAAAGAAGAGTTTTCCTCTCACATCTCCTCTATTGTGTGTGTTTTAATCACAAAAGTGGTATCAGAGCTACGGTTCCACGGAGGGATCCCGAAATTCAGAAACGAGTTTCGGTTCGGAAAGTCGGTTCCGACAAAAGTTGTCGAAAATCGATTTTGAGCATACCATCAGACGTTTCACGGCGAGACGAGCACGGTGGTATTTTCCGGCGATCGATCGGAGGTCCAGAACGGCGTCACACGCGCGCCACGCGCCAGACAGAGAGAAAGCCACGCGCCACACGCGCCTCACGCGCCGCACGCGCTAAACCGAGGTTGAAGACGCGCCACGTCAGCCGCCACGTGTCGCCACGTCAGTGCCCAGTCAGCGCACAGTCAGCAGCCCGTCAGCGCCACGTAAGCGACCAGTCAGCAGCACAGTCAGCTGCCACGTCATCCGACACGTCAGCACGTGCCACGTCAGCGGTTCCTGGTAAATTTCATATAGGTCCCTGAACTTTCTGGAAATTACAATTTAGCCCCTATACTTTCAGAAATTTTCAATTAGTCCCTGAACTATTTGGAAATTGCAATTTAGTCCCTGAAATTTTCCGTAATTGCACTTTGGCCCCTGAACTTTCGGAAATTATACTTTGACCCCTGTAATTTCTGGAATTTGCAAATTGGTCCCTGTGTCGGATTTTGACAAACGAAGTGTCATTTCCACCATTTTCGACCATTCCGGACGCAACGGTGAGGTCCGTTTTTTGAAATTCTGCTTAGAATTTTTATGATGGAGGGGAGCAACGGAAAAATGATTTTGTTAACCAGTACAAACTATTTCACATGGAGAGGAAGGATGAAAGACCTTCTGTATGTGAAGGACTATGATGGATCGGTGTTTCTGGAGTAGAAACCAGAAGGAATGACCGATGAGAAGTGGGCTAATCTTCACCAGAAAACATGCAGTACTATTCGTCAGTGGATCGACGACAGTATCGTAAACCATGTCAGTGAAGAATAAATGCACGTGTTTTATGGAGAAAGCTGGAGGAGCTTTTCCGAGCAAAGACTGGAAACAACAAGCTGTACTACATCAAGAAGATGATGGGTTTGAAATACCAGGAAGGTACAGCTGTGGCAGACCATATCAACGATTTCCTCGGAACCATGAAGGAATTGTCTGGATTGGGCATAGACTTCGGAGATGAGGTAAATGGCTTAATACTCCTTAATACGTTACCAGAATCTTGGGAAACGTTCAGATCTACGGTGATCAATTCAGCCGCAGATGGGAAAGTCACTATGGAGATGGCAAAGACCAGGATCTTCGAGGAAGAAAAGAGGACGAGAATGCAGGAGTCAGCATCAACCTCAACCTCAGAAGCTCTAGTGACGGAGAAGAACACGAGAAGGGGAGGAGTAAAAGCCAAAGCCGAGGCCAGGAGATCAGACAAGAACCGAGGTAAGTCAAGAACTAGAGATATTGAGTGCTATCACTGCAAAAAGAAAGGCCATATGAAGCGGGATTGCTACAATTGAAGAACGAGCAGTCCAGGAGAGATGGTGACTCTAATCAAGAAAGAGTTGCTACTACCACCGAGAAAACCTCCAAAGAATTTTCATATTATATATGAAGAAGATGTTGTGAATCTTGCCAGCCACGAGACCAGTTGGGTGATAGATAGTGGCGCCTCCATACACGCCACATCTCGCAGAGACTTCTTTTCATCTTACACACCAGGGGACTACGGTGCTGTAAGGATGGGGAATGACGGACAGTCCAAAGCCGTCGGTATTGGAGACATCTGCCTTGAAACAGACAACGGGACAAGGCTAGTGTTGAAGGGAGTCAAGCACATCCCAGAATCCGGTTAAACCTGATCTCAACAGGCAAGCTGGATGATGAAGGTTTCTGCAGCACCTTTAGTGACGGATGCTGGAAGCTCACTAAAGGATCAATGGTCGTGGCACGAGGTAAGAAAGATTCAACTTTGTATTTGATGCATGCTAAGCTTTCAAATAGTAGCATAAATACAGTCAACATCAATGAGGCAGCCGAGCTATGGCATAAAAAGCTCGGTCACATGAGCCAAACAGGATGGAGATACTACGCAGGCGGAATGTTCTTCCGGATTTGAAGAACTCACACTTACGGAAGTGTGAACACTGCATGGCTGGAAAGCAGAACAGAGTATCCTTCCAGAGCTCCCCGCCTCAACGGAAACCGGAGGTACTAGATCTCATACATTCAGATGTATGTGGTCCGATGCAGACACGAACACTTGGTGGGTCAATGTACTTTGTGACATTTATTGATGATCATTCAAGGAAGATCTGGGCATACACCTTGAAGAGAAAAGATCAAGTGCTAGGAGTGTTCAAGGAGTTTCATGCTTTGGTGGAGAGAGAAACCGGCAAGAAACTGAAGTGCATCAGAACAGACAACGGTGGAGAATACAGAGGTCCGTTTGATCAGTACTGCAAGACGCAAGGAATCAGACATCAAACGACACCTCCGAAGACACCTCAGCTGAATGGCCTAGCTGAGAGGATGAACAGAACCTTGTGCGAGAGGATCAGAAGCTTGCTGTCACAAGCCAAGCTGCCGAAGACATTTTGGGGGGAGGCACTCATCACAGCAGTACATGTTTTGAACATGTCCCCAGCGGTCGCACTGAAAGGTAATGTTCCTAACCAAGCTTGGACAGGTAAAGAAGTGTCTTACGAACACTTGCATGTCTTTGGGTGCAAAGCATTTGTACACATCCCAAAGGACGAGAGATCCAAGCTTGATGCAAAGACGCGACAGTGTGTCTTTATTGGCTATGGTCAGGATGATTTCGGCTACAAACTGTATGATCCTGTGGAGAAAAATCTCAGGACCGAGATGTTGTCTTCGTTGAAGACCAGACCATAGAAGATATCAGAAGGAGATGAAGACAATGCCCCAGCAATACAGAATGTGAATCCAGAACCTCATACACCCGTGCCAGTACGAGTTGAAGATGAGGTTCCCAGACAGGAGGGTACAGGTGATGAAGCTCCCAGAGATGATGATCATGATCACCACCAGTACCAGAAGTCCACCAACAGTTCCACAGAGAAGGTCTGACAGAGAGAGGCGACCTTCAACCAATACTCTGCATATGAGTATGTGCTGCTTACTGACGGGGGAGAACCCGAGAGCTACCAGGAGGCTGTGGAAACAGAAGACAGAGAAAAGTGGGAGGAAGCCATGCAAGATGAGATGAAATCTTTGCATGACAATCACACTTTTGAGTTGGTGAAATTGCCAAGAGGCAAACGGGCTTTGAAGAACAAATGGGTGTACAGGGTGAAGCAACACAGAGCATACTTCACAACCCCGGTACAAAGCCAGATTAGTTGTCAAGGGATTCAATCAGAGGAAAGGCATTGACTTCGATGAAATCTTCTCTCCAGTTGTGAAGATGTCATCCATCAGAGTAGTACTCAGCTTAGCAGCAAGCCTCGACCTGGAAGTTGAGCAGATGGATGTCAAGACCGCATTTCTTCACGGGGATCTGGAAGAAGAAATTTACATGGAGCAACCAGAAGGCTTCAGAGTCAGCGGGAAAGAGGACTTTGTGTGCAGACTCAGAAAAAGCCTCTACGGTTTGAAACAGGCACCGAGACAGTGGTACGTGAAGTTTGAGTCAGTTATGGGGGAGCAGGGATACAAGAAGACCACTTCAGACCATTGTGTTTTCGTTCAGAAGTTTTCTGACGATGACTTTATCATCTTACTGTTGTATGTAGATGATATTGATAGTTGGCAGGAATCAATCGAGGATTGATAATTTGAAGCAGCAACTGAGTAAGTCTTTTGAGATGAAAGACTTGGGGCCAGCTAAACAGATTCTTGGCATCAGGATCGGTCGTGATCGGAAAGCCAGGAGGTTATACTTGTCACAGGAGGAGTACATCGAGAAAGGTACTTCAGAGATTCCAGATGGACAAGGCTAAAGCGGTTAGCACTCCTCTTGCTACCCACTTTAGATTGAGTACGAGACAGAGTCCCTCTACTGAGTCAGAGAAGGAGGAAATGAAACAGGTTCCATACACCTCAGCAGTGGGAAGTCTTATGTATGCCATGGTGTGCACGAGGCCAGACTTAGCACACGCAGTTGGATTGGTCAGCCGGTTTATGTCAAACCCAGGACGGAACACTGGAATGCGATCAAATGGATCATGCGGTATCTTCGAGGCACATCCAAAATGAGGTTATGTTTTGGAAGCAGCGACAAACCAGTGTTGATAGGCTACACCGATTCAGATATGGCAGGAGATGTGGATACCCGAAAGTCTACTTCGGGGTATCTGATTACTCTCTCAGGAGGAGCTGTGGCATGGCAGTCGAGGTTGCAGAGTGTGTTGCACTTTCTACAACAGAGGCAGAATTCATTGCAGTTACAGAAGCTTGCAAGAATTGCTGTGGATGAAGACATTCGTCCAGGAATTGGGTTTCAAGCAGGAGAAGTACATTTTGTACTGCGATAGCCAGAGTGCTATCTATCTCGGTAAAAATTCCACATTTCATTCGAGGTCAAAACATATCGATGTGAGGTATCACTGGATACGGGACGTCCTGAGCTCAAGGCTGTTAGAACTCAGGAAAATTCACACCGACGACAACGGTGCCGATATGTTCACGAAGGTTTTACCGAAGGAGAAGCTTGAAATCTGTCGTGCCATAGCCGGGATGACAAAACTCTCCACATAGTCAGAGTGGGGAGATTCAGAGAACTACGATTGGCTTGATCCCAACTCAGGGTACGTAGGCAGTCATACAGATGCAGCCAGGGGAGGATCCTTTTGAGGATCCGATTTGGATGATTGATGGTCGGCTCAGATTTTGGGGAAATCTTCACCGAGGGGGAGATTTGTTGTGTAGTCCAGCTTCACAAGCCAAAGCATGAGCAAACGTCATGCAATGCACCAACACCAACTTAGAAAGCAACCTTTGGCCACCAGGCAATTGGCAAAGCGTGTCCAAGACGTGTGACACTGTTCACGCGTCTTGGGCACTATAAAATGGAGCCTGAAGATCATTCTAAGCATCCCTAAATCCCGAAATGAGAGAATAAGAGTAAGAGGTTGAGAGGTTTTTTGTAAAGCTTGTAATAAAACTTTGTAATTCTTTTGTTGGTAGTAATAAAGAAGAGTTTTCCTCTCACATCTCCTCTATTGTGTGGTTTTATCACAACAATAGAGTGACTAACATGCATTTTCAATTGTATCCATGACAATATCTATTGGATTAAGCATTGTTTTCAAGATGTCTAATTTCCCCAAATTAAAGGCTGGCTGAATCTGTGCATGTTTATATGGGAAGTTGATTTTATCATTTGGATGATGAATGGTTATGGTTGTGTAGTTGATGTATTACATGAGTTTTAGTTGTGTACATACCCTAACATAGCGACCGATGTGCTTAATATTGGTTGGCATTTTTGAAGAGGAGGTGAGGGAAGTGAAGGCATTTCTACCGACCCGACCTGGTAGCAATACGAGGAATGACTTTACTTTTTTCAGTGGATCGACCCGAGAATAGGGATGAGGGGTTGCAGCATTAATATTCTAAACTGACGACGTAAGCCATAAACGGAAGTTTGAGCCTCCCAATGACTGATAAGATAAGAATAGGCCAGCGGCTAATGGGATGGAAGATAGTCTCAGGCTTATCCACTGACACACGAAAACGCTTGAGTGGTTGGAATACAGGTTGGCACATAGACATAG
This sequence comes from Zanthoxylum bungeanum, assembly GCA_019454045.1. Taxonomy (NCBI): domain Eukaryota; kingdom Viridiplantae; phylum Streptophyta; class Magnoliopsida; order Sapindales; family Rutaceae; genus Zanthoxylum; species Zanthoxylum bungeanum. The sequence continues at coordinate 55,008 of SKCR01041492.1, forward strand.
TGTGTAACATTTCCCAAAAAATGGTGAATTAATGTGGTTCAAATGGCAGAATGTAGCTATGTCAGGTAACAGAGCTATTACTTGTAGGTTGATTGAGATGGGAGCCTACGTAGTGATTAACCTGGTAATGTGGATAACATCACGAGTTGGCAGAATAGTGTGTTTAGGCGCACTATATAAAGGGGTTGAGAACTCATTGTAAATGGTTGGTTAATTTGATTATGAGCATTCTTGTAACTTGTAAAAGAGAGAAAAAAAGCTTAAGCAAGAGAGAAAGCAGGTCGGTCTGACAAGGGTTCCTAATGAAAGATTCTATTTCCTTTGCATACGTGGACGTAGGTTGGATTCATTCGCCGAAGCACGTTAAATCATCTGTTAATATCTGTGTATTTTCTTGTTTGTCTGCCAAGTTTACTTTGGTTCCCAACAAACCAACAATTCATTAATACTTGAGAGAGGTTTGTTCAAGGAGTGGTTTTTCCCGAATAGCCGTCAACAATATATGATGGCAAAGAAATATGTTATGTGTTCAATTAATTTGATCTCTCAAAGTTAAAATCTTGTTGGTATTAGGGTGAGTTTTTGTACTTTCAGAGCTCATATTGCTTTTTAAGTTTCCATCATTAATATTCTTCAAATATTTCTATTTTTGCTATTGCAAATGTTTTAGGAAATCAAATCTTCTAAAGGTTGTTGGATTGTGATGTTTGATGCCATGGGACAAATTCATCCCCGTGAAGTATCCAAAGAATCTTGGAATACTTTTTGCCAGTTGACTCCCTCAGATGTCTTTTTGTAGTGAATTTGGCAAAAATCTCTAATTCAAAGCTGTTTGGAAGTCGATGATTACCCAAGTGCTTGAATTTCTTTGTGCATGGCTATAATCATGGAACTTCATATGTTCTATAAAAAATTTATCCAGTCTAGTTTATTATAATGTTCTTCAGTTTGTTTTTAATTTGGGAATTTATTCTCCCTTTTCAGTATTGTATGTTTTGCATCAATAACTGACAGGCCAAGATTCTATGACACTAAAAAGAGGAAATTCTCTTGAAGAGAGGTTCTCTAGTTGTAATCATGAGTAGTAGTTCAACCCTCCCCCTCAAGTATAAGAAAGGTAACTGATTGTTTATTCTTTACGAGATAAACAGTTATTGACATTGATCCATTCTAAAGGAATTAGGGTGCTCTGATGTTCAAGAATTGTACCACAAAGTCTGCTCCAGTTATGAGAAAATCCTTCTGAATGATTATGATCAGGCAGAGCTTCAAGATATTGAATATTCTTTATGGAAGCTTCATTATAGGCATGTTTGATGAATTTCGCAAAGAATAAAGAAAAGCTCTGATTCAAATTATACAATGCCACAAAGTGGTTCTGATAGTGGAAACCCCCAGAACCAGTATTTTCTTTTTCTTTAACTGGGATCTATGCTCCTTTTGTGAAATGTGTTCCTTTATAAAATTTATATTTTTTATTTCAAGTGCAGTTGATTTGGTGTGTAAACGTGTGTGTATGTAGTTGGCAGTGTTGGCAACTTATGATGGTGATGAGTTCCTTGCTTGGTATCACTGTGTCAGAAGTTTAGCAGTTAAAGAACCTTTCCTGATGCCTGGAATAACCTCATTTTGCTTTTGAAAGGCTAAGTCTTGAGATCATTCTCCCATTTTTGCAATCTATTTTATCCATCCTATTTAATTTCTGATATCCAGTTGTGGGTGATCGCAATTTTAACCCATTATGCAAGCGCATGTATCGCTCAAGTAGTATAAAAAGTATCGATCTTATGTTATTAATATTGAAGCTAATTATCTACAAGTATCTAATTGAAATTGGATGTAGTTGTTAGTTGATTTTGAATATAACTAAAACAAATAAATAAAACTACGATAAATTCCAAAGGTAATCAATGAGGAGAAAACATCCAGAATTGTGAATCCAGCCAATTTTATTCTAAAGATGAATTGGTTCTCCTATACTCGTGTAATATATTGGCTTATTAACCTGTAACACTAAGATATTCACAAGCCTCTTTCAATGGTCGAGTGCAAATATTTTAAGCAACTCAATTAATTATATTTCTATGTTAACTAAGAAACCCCAAATTCATTAAGGTCGAGTTCCAATTATGGCTACATGCGCCCTACAGGTATATTTCTATCCTGGAGGGAAATCTCTATGATGAGATCGTGTGCTATTGAATCTAAGACTAAACCTAAAATCCCTTTGTCAAGTTCATCTAAGTTTACATATCAATCATATTGGTGATCAAGCAACAAGAAGCATTAAGATCAAGATTTAATAAACAAGCCAAAGTATCACATAAATATTAGAGAACTCAATTTATAAACTCATAAATATTGGGTTTCATCACAACCCTAGATTATATCTAGTTATTACACATGCTCATAAACTCTAAATAGATAATCAATAATAAACAAAACATTAAGGAGTAAAAAATGAAGAAGAAACTCTGTCGAGATCGTCAATCCTTCACTCCTTACTACTGAGTCTCTAAGCTGTGATCCTTTAATGTGCTTGGTTTCCTCTCCAAAATCACCTTGGAGACTCTGAAATTAGGGTATGAGCCTCTCCAAAAACTCCTCCTTTAGGCTTGGAACAAACTATTTTTATATAGGGGTTGTGGTTCCTTCTTGAGTACACTTCTTTGAACAGCTTGGAAAACGTGGACGCGTCGCGATGCGAATATCCCAGCGTTGCGACGCGCTTGCCAGTTGTTGAGAGTCGCGATGCTCGGAAGTCAACGTCGCGACATGCTGGGTCTAGTATCGCGATGCGCGTTGTTCAACGTTGCGACGTGAATGTGCTATGAATTTAGCACCTTCTGCCTCAATTTTTTTCTTATGCACATCTCGACGCGCGTTCTGGAGTTGCGACGTGCGTCTTAATTCCAATTTTACCCCTATTTATTCCATATTTTGTCGTTTTCATCCCAAGTTGATTTCATTGAGTTTCGATATGATTTTTATCTGGAAAACAAACCCAAAACACATCAAAGCATTCATAAAACTCGAGATAACTTACAAAACATCAAGCTAGAGGGGCGGTAAATAGTAATATATTTACCGCTTATCAGTGGGCATCTCTATAACCCTTCTTATAATATTGCAGACAGGTCATCTGATTTGCATTCTCTTTCTAGGGAGGCCCATTTTGATTTTTTAAAACCATCTGAAAGAAGCAATAATCGGATCAAACCACAATCAAGTGATGGTTTTTCAAATTGCAGTATGCTGAAAGCTGAACATGACTGCTTTAAGGAAACAAATTTATGGTCACTTATCATCAGAATTTTTTTTCATAAAATCCAGGTACTCCTTGTCGCAAATTTACTTCTGATCTATTTGTGAATTTGCTTTATATAGAATGCAATGGCTATGCATTTCATTTTCCTGTACTGACTGTTCTCCATTTTGATGTTACATAGTCTTTCCTATGTTAGTTGCTCTGAGCATTCCTGGAATATCTAATTTCGTTCCTTTTGCACCCCTCATGTTTTATTAAACACTTTAGTTGTCCACTAATTTGAAAATTATGTTGAAAACCTAAACACAAATCAGCACTAGGTGCTGGGTTGTGATATATTCTTGTTTAGCTTGCACTAAATTTCTGCCCCTTTTCGATTGGAGGCAGTTTGGAAGACTTGCCTTACACTTTTGCTTCTACATTGAGAGAGTTGGATGCAACAATGGAATTAGATGATGCAAAACTAAAAGCCATGCTGGAGTCCTATCAGCTTATGGATTCAGCCAGAACAGGTCCTTTCCGAGCTCTTCAAGTAGCTTCCATATTCATCTTTACCATTGAGAATCTGATCAAGTCCCAGGAAATAAAAGGATCAAAAGACAAAAATGCTATTTTGCAGCTTGACTTTATACCATGGGCATTATCTGCTACATTCATTTTCATGAGCCGCCTTGTTAAAAGGTGTTTGAAATCTAATACCTTGGACTCTAACCCTCTTTTATCTTCTGTACTTGTTTTTGGGGAGTGGTTGGCGGGCATGATTGATCAAGTTGAAGCATATGGGTCAGATGATAAAAGTAGGAGTGCCATTTCTTACTTTTTTGGTGCTTCTGTGGATGAAAAACCCGTTGCCGTTGAAGAGGAAGAAGTCATCTTCTTCAAGCAACAAGATATAATTCTGCACCACTCTATGTCTCTATTACTACTACAGACCTGGAATCTCCAAACAACACAGAAGAGAAAACAGTACCACCTGATGAATGCTTACGCCGTGCGACCTCTCTCCTTATAGCACAAAACCAGTCTCAGGGTGATCCTTTGGGGTTCCATTCTGATATCACTAATTTCAGGCCCAGCAAACCATTTAAGCAGCAGGAGGCTCCTAAGGAAACTGGAGCATCCTCATTTTTTACAACTGCAATATCTTCTGGGCCTTCCTCTCTCAGTTCTTGGGTCTTTAATATAGGAAGTGGCAATAATGAAAGAGAGAAAAGGAGAAGTGACACAAGTAAACCTGGTTTGAGTGCCATTGAGGAAATAACTTTTGCATTTTTACCCGGTCTCTCCATCAATCAAACCGAGGATTCTGTTATTTGTTCTGGGAAAGCTTATGCAAGCAGTACGCTTCTCCTTATTCAGCTCCACTGCTTTCTGCCCCTTTATTGCCTGACAATGCTTCTTGGTTAACTGATGTTCAACCTAGTTTTTCTGACTTCAAGTGCTCGATGGGCATCAACCAGGCAGATAGCCTGTCTATTGCATCACCACCATTAAGCAGTCATCCAAACCTGAATGCTATTCATTATCATTTTAATTATGGTTCTGCATCTGATGCTATTCCTGGCTTCATGAATGGATAACCAGCATCTGTGGACTTTCTTCTTCTGAATGGCTTCACCAGTAAAAAGAAAACCAGAATCTTGACCGTAGTAATAACTATTCATTGGCCCGTCATTATTTCGCTTCCAGGACCTCAGTCAACTTCATTAATCAAGATACTTCCAGGCTTAATCTGCTCGATCAGTGGCAAGTTCCTCTGGCCTCAAACCACATAATTTATCGTGAAAGCCAATTATTAGATCTAGTAATAATGTTTTATATTCTCTTATCAATGTCTGAATTGAAATGAAGCCATGAACTTCTTGTACTAAAACTATGCTATCCATGTTGTGATTCACTGATCACTTTAGAGAGGATTTGAGGAAAAATCGAATTCAATTCTATTACTCTCTGTAATTTACACTCTTTGGGATAGATCCTAAGTACACTGGAATGCTGAATTTATAGGCAATGATATGTTACTGTTCACCCACATTTTACTCCTGATTTTATGGAGTTAATTTGTTTGTTTGCTCCATTTTTCTTCAACCTTTCTAGCACCACCGAAAGTAGCATGTCTTCATGCATGTTGGTTGGAACCTTTGCTAGCTGGAGCACCAAAAATGGCTTGTTGGTTTGTGCTTGCTGGATTTCATTACAATTCTCCCCCTCCAACTGCATCTGAAACCATCATCATCTGATAATTATCCCGGTTATGTCTCTGCACAACTCTAGCTTGTCTCGGGTAACCACTTTCGTTAACATGTCGGCTGGATTCTCATCTGTATGGATCTTCACTAGTCTCAGCAATTGTTAATCCATCACCTCGCGTATCCAATGATAGCGAATAACAATGAGTTTCGTCCGAGAATGATACATTGAGTTTTTGCTCAAGTCCAAAGCACTCTGACTGTCACAATGTATCATGTATTATGTCTGCTTGATCCATAATTCTTGGAGAAAACGATTTAACCACAACATTTCCTTTCCTGCCTCAGCTATAACGATGTACTCAGCTTCTGTTGTGGATAATGTAATACACATCTGCAATCTTGACTGCCATGACACAGCTCCCTCTGTAAAAGTATAGATGAAACCTGATGTAGATTTCCTACCATCAATATCTCCTGACATATCTGAATCTGTATAGCCTTCCAAGATCGGATCAGCTCCCCCGTAACACAGACGAAACTTCGTTGTACCATTGAGGTATCTGAGAATCCATTTGACTGCCTCCCAGTGTTGCTTTCCAGGGTTAGAGAGAAAACGACTGACTACACCTACTGCGTGGGCAATATCTGGCCTGATACATACCATTGCAGACATCATACTTCCAACAGCTGAAGAATATGGTATCGATGACATCTCCTCCATCTCTTTTTTGAATGAGGGACACGAACTCTTGCTCAGTTTGAAATGGTGTGCTAGCGGAACACTGTCTGGTTTGGCTTTCTGTATATCGAACCTTCTGATTATCCGTTCAATATACCTCTCATGTGAAAGCCATAACTTCTTGTTTTGTCTGTCATGAACAATCTCCATTCTCAAAATCTGTTGAGCTGGTCCTAAGTCTTTCATGTCGAAAGACTTGGAGAGTTCATTCTTCAGCTGGCTGATATTCGCTACTTCTTGTCCAACAATCAACATGTCATCTACATACAGTAGAAGAGTAACGAAATTTCCATATGGAAACCTCTGAATGTATACACACTGATCTGCTGCAGTTCTTTTGTAGCCTTGACCCACCATGAATGAGTCAAACTTCTTGTACCACTGCCTCGGTGCTTTCTTGAGACCGTACAAGCTCTTTTTCAGCTTGCAAACAAGGTTTTCTTTTCATGAAATCTTGAATCCTTCTGGCTGCTCCATGTAGATTTCCTCATTCAGATCACCATGAAGAAATGTTGTTTTTACATCCATTTGTTCAAGTTCCAAGTTCAATCTAGCTACCAATCCTAGGATGACTTGGATTGAAGCCATTTTTACCACTGGTGAGAAGATCTCATCAAAGTCAATTCCCTTTTTCTGTAGGAATCCTTTGACTACTAGCCGAGCTTTGTGTTTCACCACTTTTCCGCTACCATTTTTCTTGAACACCCATTTGTTCTTCAATGCCTTCATTCCATGTGGGAGCTTGACTATCTCATAAATGTTGTTTTTCTGCAGAGATTTCATCTCATCCTGCATTGCGTGCAGCCATTTGTCTTTGTCTTTATGAGATACAGCTTCGTTGAAGGTTTCTGGCTCCCTCTCGTCAGTAAGCAGAATGTATTCCTGAGTATCTGGCTGATGGAATCCGGCCTCACTCAGATCTTCGTACTGGAGGTTCTGGCTGTCTGTTGTATCCGGATCTGTGGATGATCCCGAAGCCTCTGATGGAGCAGGCTGCAGCTCCCCCTGCTCAACATCTCATTCCTCATCCGGTTCTGCTTCTGACATGTCTTGCATCCCATTATCATCTGTGGCCACTGGTGTTGGTGCTGAGGTTGTGTCTGGATTTGCATCAGCTTTGTTGGCATTGGATTTAGAAGACATCTTGGGCTTTTCAATGTCTTCTATTGTTTGGTCTTCAAGAAATACTACATCCCTACTTTGGATGACCTTCATTTCCTTCGGGTCCCATAGCCTGTATCCAAATTCCTCGTCTCCAAAGCCTATGAAGATTCATGGAGTAGTCCTTGCATCGAGCTTCTGCCTGAGCTCATTGGATACGTGTGCAAAGGCTAAACATCAAAATATTCTGAGGTGAGAATATGGGGGATTCTTACCAGACCACACTTTCTCCGGAATCTCGAAATTCATCGGTACAGATGGTGATCTGTTGATCAGGTAGTAGGCGGCACGAACAGCTTCTCCCCAAAATGGCTTTGGCACTTAGCCATGTTGATCATGCTTCTGACTTTCTCCATAATGGTGCGGTTCATCCTTTCAGCGACACCATTGTGTTGTGGGGTGCGTGGAACAGTCCTCTTGTGTCGAATGTCGTGGCTTCCGCAGTAGGCATAGAACTCCCTGGAAATGTATTCACCTTCATTGTCTGTGCGAAGGCACTTCAATTTCTTCCCCGTTTCATGCTCGACCATGGCATGAAACAGTTTGAAATAGTCCAGGACCTGATCTTTTGATTTCAGAAAATACACCCATACTTTCCGAGAAACATCGTCAATAAAAGTCAGAAAATATTTATTACCGCCTAGTGAATTTACCTCCAAGGGACCACAAACATCATAGTACACCAGACTGAGTAACTCTGATTTTCTTGTAGAAGAGAAATTGAAAGAGACTCTATGTTGCTTACCGAATAGACAGTGATTGCAAGGATCCAGAGCAGTATTTTTGGAGACAGAGATTAGATCATTCTTTGTCAAGGTAGACAACCCTCTTTCACTCATGTGACCGAGTCTCTGGTGCCACAGATTCTGAGAAGCCTCTGGTTCAGCTACATTGAGGCTTTCTGCATAAATCTTCACATGAGTCTTGTATAAGGTTCCACAGATATATCCTCGGGCGATGACCATGGCGCCTTTTATCATCCTTCAAGTGCCATTGCTTAAGTGGCTTGCATAGCCTTGTTTGTCAAGGGCTACCCCCGGGAGTAAGTTGAGCCGAAGTTCTGGAACATGTATGACCTCCTTCAGGGTTATTATACATCATACACTTGTCCGCAACTGTATTTCACCAATTCCCACAATCTGAGAAGAACTGGTATTCCCCATCTTCACTGCTCCAAAGTCTCATGCTTTGTATGTTGTGAAGAAATCCATGTGAGGAGTGATGTGGTAGGATGCTGCAGTATTTACCACCCATTCGACATCCCGAGTTACGGTGTGAAGACATGATTCTTCTTGGACGGAGCATATAGCTACATCTACCGTGGTAACTACTAGTGTCTCCGCATCATTCTTCTTCGGCTAGTTATTGCCTTGTCTCTGCTCCCGTTGCAGTTTCCGGTAACTTTTCTTCAAGTGGCCTTCTATGCCACAATGGAAGCACTTGTATGTCTTTTTCCCGTCCTTGGATTTCCCTCTGCTTTTGTTTCTGCCTCTCCTCCCACCTTGATTTTTCTCTTGTTGTCTTCCTCGATGCTCCGAGACAAGACTTCTGTTTGATCCGAGCCTACGTCTTTTCTTCTGGCTTCTTCATTTGATAGTGCATCTTTTACCATAGGCATGGTAAGTTTGCCTCCTGGAGCTGAGTTGCTGAGAGTAACCACCAGAGTCTCCCAGCTATCAGAAAGAGAACTGAGTAGCAAGAGGGATTGAACTTCGTCTGCCAGCTGCATGTCTACTGCAGACAACTGGTTCACCGGGCTTTGGAACTCGTTGGTGTGTTCTACAACGAAAGTTCCACTCCATAGCTTCAGGTTCACCAAACGCCTCATGATTAAGGCTTTATTCCGCGCTGTTTTGGCCTGGAACATGTCTTCCAATTTCCTCCACATTTCATAAGCATCTGTATCTTGTGCTACGTGGTGGAAGACATTATGACCGATCCACTGCTTAATCTGACCCAGAGTTCTATTATTGAGTTTGTTCCAGTCATAGTCTTTAATAGATTCTGGTTTCATTCCCTTCAAATCAATGACATCAGACAGATCTTTGCAATGTAAAAAATCTATCATCCGAGGTCTCCAGATGGAGTAATTAGTTGCAGTCTGTTTAATCATTGCACTATAAAGAAAATCTTCCATTTCCATTTTAAGTTTTAAAGTTTAAAATGAAAATAAGTTAAAATTGTGGTTGAATTTCACAAATCTAAGGTCACTGTTGTGTCCGAAATGGTGGAATAGATACTTCGTTGGTCTAAATCCGACACATGGGCTGATTTGTAAAATCCTAAAACTTTTGAGGTAAAACTGTAAATTTCAAAGACTTCAGGGGGCTAAATGAAATTTACCAGGCTACTGACGTGGCATCTGATGTGGCATCGCTGATGTGGCATCGCTGATGTGGCAGATGACATGGCAGTGTTGATGTGGCAGATGATGTGGCAGTGCTGACGTGGCAGATGTGGGACCGGTTTGCTGATGTGGCTGACACGTGTCAGATGACGTGTCGACGATGAGGCTGCTGACATGTCGCTGACTCGTTACTTACGTGGTCATTGACGTGGCAGGATCGATTGACGTGTCAGCTTGCGTGTCGCTGATGTGGCACCACGCAATCGTCTTCAAGCTTGGAACAGCGCGTGCAAGAGAGTGGAGTTCACGCTCAGGCGCGTGTAGGCGAGTGAAGACTGCTCGGACCTCCGTTTGATCTCCGAAAAATACCACCAAACTCGTCTCGATGTGAGCTAGCTGATGATACCCTCAAATTGGATTTTTGACAACTTTCGTCAGAATCGGTTTTCCGAATGAAAGCTCTATTTTTCGGTTTTACGACCCCAAAGAAGAACCGAAGCTCATGATACCACTTGTTGTGATTCAGTGATCACTTTAGAGAGGTTTTGGGGAAAAACCGAATTCAATTTTATTACTTTCAAGAATAGAAATAAAGTTTATAAAACAACTTAATAAAAACCTCACAACAACTTTCTATAATTTACACTCTTTGGGATACATTCTAAGCACACTAGAATGCTGAATTTATAGGCAATGATAGGTTACTATTCACCAACATTTTACTCCGGATTTTATGGAGTTAATTTGTTTGTTTGCTCTATTTTTCTTCTACCTTGCTGGCACCACCGAAAGTAGCATGTCTTCATGCATGGTGGTTGGAACCTTTGCTAGCTGGAGCACCAAAAGTGGCTTGTTGGTTTGTGCTTGCTGGATTTCATTACAATCCAGCCGTATGAACCTTGAGTTCTCACAGATAGAGCATTAATGATACGAATCTGTAGGTGGGATGTCTTTGAACCCATGAAAAAATTGGAAACCTAACTCATGAAAGACAATATGATCAGATTTGAAATTGATTTAGACCCATTGAAGAATTTGTTTCAAGATCCTAGATTGTTGAAGATGTGAAGTTTAAACACTTTTATTCTATTCTTGTAAGTAATATAAACGATTTCGATTTTTCCTCAAACACATTTAGAGTGATAAGAGAATCACAACAAGTGGTATCAGTAGCTTTGGTTATACTTTAGGATCGTAAAACCGAAGAATAAAGCTCGGTTCGAAAAATTCGGGTTCCGGCAAAGTTGTCAAAAATTATTTTTGAGCATACCATCAGCTATTCACGTCGAGACAAGTTAGATGGTATTTTCGGCTATTAAACGGACGTCTGAGGAGCCCGCATGCTCCACCACTCTCACCACGGGCCACACGTGTGTCTGGAGGAAGAAGACGATTACGTGCCGTCCACGTCAGCGCCACATCAGCACACTTAAGCACCCAGTCAGCGACACATTATTGTTGGACAATTATGACCCATAGCATCACTATTTGTAAAAGACATGGTGTTTTTGTACAAATTAACTATGTGACAAAGGAAATTGCTCTTTTATCATTTTGTAATTGGATTACTTGGATATATAAATGATAAAAGTCCATATGATTAGTACCAGATTAATAAGATATGAGACAACATTAATCCATAAAAGGTTTGATCATTAAATATCCATAGTCGTAGTATTATCGAGACTCGACATCGATAATACGGAATAGACTAGTATTACACTTATGCGCGTTATGGAAGCTTAACGGCATAGTTCTCATATATTTAAGTATTGGATACTTATGCAACTGTGATAAGAGGTTCTGTAAGCCGTTGGACTGGGAACAGCTTCGCTCTGGATAGACCCATCGGAGTCCCATTGGTAGTATGACTATGTGTCAATGGGAATCCGAATCAGGGTAGATGTATATGGTCTTAACCTGAGACTTGCATCGCTAATACTTGCGACAATCAGTATACTTTGGTTTTGGGCGTCCAGAGCTTTAACATGTTTTGTGTACGCCTCTTCTGGGTATACTGAGAATCGTAGTGTGTTGAGTGTGATGTCGAGATGGAAGTATCACTT
>SKCR01041493.1:0-85550 GCA_019454045.1 Zanthoxylum bungeanum
ACTATCGTTGGAAAATGCCAAGCAAACTCGGGGCTATCGCATGTGACTCGCTATAGTTTGAAGCAAGTTTTTGGGCTCATCCTTTGGCTTAATTTAGTTAGGGTTTGAACCTTTTGGCATGTCCATGGCATGGTTTGAATTCTATTGGTAGATTGGAGATTCGCGGTTTTTCACTAACTCACTATCTTAGCGTTGTGAGAAAGCTTGTGCGTAAGTTGTTGGTCTGTGTGAGATGGGTCCTTTACTAAGTTTTAATGGAAAAGGACTATTACTTATGCAATAAGATTTTACCATTATTTACCTCCTTTGCATTCTTATGTGGTGGTTTTGCAAGTGCCCATCTTTCTGTGTGACAAATAGTTATTTTTTATTGATTGGTCCTGATAATTTCACAGAATAGTTTATCATTTACAATATTGGTGAATTCGCAATACAAAATTGAATCACTTTCACATGGTACTAGCATGAATTAAATATCATTTTTAGTGGCCCTATTTACTGCAAAAAGTATTTATTGTAAATAACCTTCCATTTCCAAAAAATAACTAATTTTGAATGAAAAAATGTGAATGTAAAGCTGGTGCATTGTCATTGTTTATTAAAATTTTTGTTGCATTTGGAAAGTTCACTGGTTTTATTTTTGATTGTGTACTGGATGTTTGTAGTGAGTCTAGTGACTAGTCTAATTGTCATAGCTCAAGTTTTTTCAATCACATAGGGTGTTTGCCTCTCCATCTCTGATGATAAGATCATAACCAATAAAGTTGTTTCATTGATAAAAAAATGGGAATATCATGGAAGTTATTTTTGGGAGCATAATCAATTGACTAAATATATTTGAAGGATTACCTTGTAGTTAATGTGCTCATGCATTATTAATCTTGGTTTATTTTGAGGTGCACTCTCACTATTATTTTCAATTTATGTTTGTTCTCTCTTGGTGGGTTTTCCCTTGTTCAAGCTGAAATTTTTCAGAATGATTTTATGCTTTGTGTGGTAAAGTGGGATATTTTTTCTCTTCCTGAAACTAACAAACAAAAGTTGCATCTTTGGTATAAGTCACACATTTTTACATCACTGTTTTTTCCTCTCTCGTGTTAACTTTTCAGCGGGTGAAGGTGTATCGCTTGAATGACGATGGTAAATGGGATGACCAGGGTACTGGGCATGTCACTGTTGACTATTTGGAGGCATGTTCAAAACATTCACTTAATTTAATTGTGTAGTTGGTAGAGAACAAGTAGAGTCAACTTGTGAATTATAATTGTCAAAAGTCATTTCTGTCATTGATTGGTCAAAAGATGTCTGAAATTTGATTGAATGCAAATGTTTAACTTGCAGAGATCAGAAGAGTTGGGTTTGTTTGTTATTGATGAAGATGACAATGAGACAATACTTTTGCACCATATCAGCCCAGATGACATTTACAGAAAGCAAGAAGGTATATATATATATATGTTTAGATGAATGATCTGTCTCTTGTTCTATGCAGTTGCCAATATATGCAAATATGGTGCTGCCAAGTGCCTGTCTGCTTTGATATATTTCTTCTCTTTTGAGTAGTTAAGCTTGATTTGAAAAATGGGGCTTAAAATGGTTGATGAGATTTAAATGATTTGTATTCTTACTTTCAGACACTATTATCTCATGGAGAGACCCAGAATATTCTACGGAGTTGGCTCTTAGCTTTCAAGAGACCACAGGGTGCTCATACATATGGTAACAAAATGAATATAATTCTTAGTCCCCTTTTTTGGTTCCTTGTTCTAATTTGACACTTTATGATCTTAGTATTTATGTCCCTTTCTCTTGTTTTGGTTGTTCATTTACTGATTGTAAAGCGTGTTTTACTCAGGGATAACATATGTAATGTTCAGAGGAATCTGAATTTCAATTCTCTTATAAGTAAGTAGTTGCAAACTTCAACTATCTATTATTAAATTGTCTTTAAATTTTCTGCATCTTGTCTCTGAATTAGGCAACTCATCGAAAAGTACTTGTGCATGATGTTTTTTAGTTGGAAGTTGGAACATCGCTCCATAATAAGAAACTTATCAAATGATGGTGAACATTGTATGCCATAAACCTGTAGGCCTTTCATTCCTTGATGTGAATTTGTGAAAGGTAACTTGGGGATGAGCAAAATTATCATTTTTCTGTTTTGAGATAATTTGCTTACTAGCAAAAAGACCATGATTCGTTTGGATTTAGAGAGTTCAAGACTAGTTAGTGGCTTGGATTCTATTGGGAAGTCTTAATCTGTCTTCAATTTTTCCATTGCACCTATGGACCAGTGGTCATTGGTTTAATCTCTATCCTTTTCGAACAATGAACTAAAGTACAGTAAGAACTTTGAATTCATATAAATTATTTCTCAAAACAAGAATGTGGCTTTGGTTCCAAAGTTAGAGAGGACTCAAAAAAGGGTAGGTGTAATTTGTTGAGAGAGCACCTCTTTCAGATTTCTTCCTCAGGAAAATATTACTCATTAATATTCTCTACATCCCATTCTAAACCTTTTTTGTTCGAATTTGGCCTTTTGTTATTAACTTATTTTACTTCAGACGAACATTATGCCTGAATTATTTTTGTTCTATTTGTATAACTGTTGCAGGTGAGACATTTCACAGCATGAACAGTGAGTTGAGGGAATTGCCTCCTGTTGAGCTTTCCTCACTTCCTCTAATACTTAAGGTTGTTATGGATGCTTTAGTTCTTCTGTGTTCTATATTTTGTTCGTTTTCATGACTTGATATTTTTTTTCAAATTTCCTCTGCATTTTTCTAAGGAGCATGGTGTATGCAAATGATTTTATTCATTCGAATTCTCTTTGAAAAATCTATTTTGTATTTATTTTACGGCATTGGAAGTTGGAACCTCGGTGTAGCTGTATAATGCAAAGTTTAGTGATAAGATGTGAGCTGACAATTAATTTCTCTTCTATCAACATTTAATTTAGAGTTGGGGCTCATGCGTTGCAAAGCTACTATACATGGAAAAGCTTCATTGAAAATGCCTTCAATAATGTTGGATATATACATATCTTGATTTATGCTTACCGTGCGTTCCATTCTCTCTCATTATGAAGACCCAAGCACAAGTGTGTTTGCATGTACATATATGCATGCATTGATAGGCCAAGTCATAGAAATAACTGGAAGTCACTTATGTATTCAGATGGGTGTAATAATGTTGGTGCTTCAGTGCTTCTATAATACCCAAGATCTATCTCTGAAGGCCATAGAGAGAGCTAGAGAGAGGCTAATATGGGTGGGGGGAGGGTGGGTGAGAGTCCAACATCGTATGTTTATAGCGGGTCACCGGGTTATATATATACATGGATACATTTCCCAAATAGTATAAGACCTTTTGGGTAATTCCCGAAGCAACAACGTACGGTCCAGAAGCAGATAATATCCTACTGTCTAGAAGCAGGTTGTTGCATATCCTCTCAGAAGAGTGTGACATTCTAGCATTCGATTTTCTGATTATTGGTATGATTTATCGTGCACATGATTATTATCTAACTTATTTGATTCATTTTGCAGACTGTGACTGAGAGTGGCATTGCAGATCAGATTCGGCTAATAGAACTTATACTGAATGATGTAAGTTTGTTGTAGACTTTGTCGGCTTGTCTTGGTATTGGGGACTTACCTATATAATCTAACTTAATGGCATCAAAGGATCTATGTAGCTGACCCCACCTAGTTTGAAAAATGTTTTGGTTTGGTTTGCTTTTGTTTGCCGTGGATCAGTGTTATCAAAGGCGCGCCTAGGTAGAGGCGCTAGCCATTGCACCTAGAGGGTGTCCAGGTGAAGCGACGTGTATCAGGCGCCTGATGCTAAAAATCTTGGTTTTTGATACGATTTCGTTGATTAAAGCTCACTTTTTTTTACTTTTTTTGGTTTTTTTCCAGCAGAGAGAGTTAAAAAAAAGAAGAATAATAACAATAAATCTCATAATTTAACTTAATTTATTTACTTTTGACATGACTCTTAGATAATTTATTGGGATTGTTAAAAATTATAAGAAAAATTTATATTTTGTAAAGTACAAATGTTTGCCATAATAATTAATAATAGATCATACATTTATAATTATTGGGGACATAATTTTAACCAAAAGATTAAACTAGTCACAAGACAATATAAGTAAATATTAATATCTTAGTTATTATAGCAACTTAGTTATGAAAATAGTGATGTATATAAATTTAATTGAGTGCAATAATTTATAAATATTTTGTCATAATTTGGTCAAAATATTAAAAAATACTCAAAACAAAATGATTAGAAGAATATATACGTTCCTCTTTCTAATTGAAAAATTATATATACAAATATGCGCCTCACATTCCTCAGGCGCGCGCCTAGGCTCCAGGACCTTTTGCGCCTCGGTGCGCCTTGCGCCTTTAATAACACTGCCGTGGATCAATTGTTGAAGATGTTCTATGTGTTGTCGTTTTATTTTAATGTCAGACTTGTTATTTACTGATCCTTAGTTTAATGCATTATTTAAATAGATTTTACATATCCTGACTAGAGAAGATGATTTAAGAAATTGAACATCATTCATTAACCTGTAATATATTTATTTTCTGTTTCTTATAAAAAAAAGTGACATTTACATTCTTAATGCAGCAAGAATTTTTCCTGAAACTGATGGATCTGTTCCGAGTCTGTGAAGACTTGGAGAATATTGATGGTCTTCATATGATATTCAAGATCGTCAAAGGATCAGTCAGTATTATTTATGCCTATGTCTTATTTGTTTATTCTTTAATTGGCTTTACTAAAATGAATGATTTTATTCTGGTTTTTTTTACTTGCAGTTACACTCAATAGTCCTCAGATATTTGAGAGAATTTTTGGAGATGAGTTGATGATGGATATTATTGGCTCCCTTGAGTGTGCGTTCCTTTACCATATATTTTGCAACAACATTCCTTTGCAAGAATAATTTTTTAATATAAATCTGTATATTTTACTTGCATAGTCATCCTGTTGTTCAGAACATTTTAGTTATCATTTTCATATGCTAATGATTGTAGAAGTAGAACATTGAGATACTGGAAGATCTTGTTTAATTCGGAGCAGTTAGTTATACTCATCTGTCATTGTTGTAACTTCCATGGTTAGACCTTTTTCTCATACCAACTTGCACCAGTTTGCATGATATATTTTATTCTGGCTTGTGCTTTGCTGAACTATAAACATTTAAATATTTAACACGTGTTATGGTTGAGCGTTAGGTGGTGCGTCATTATTTATTGGCTTAATGCTGGTCGGACAAAATTCTTGGATATTCTTCCGTTGGTGTGATTCATATATCAAGTTTAGTACTTTAGTTTGTCAGTTTGTGTCAGAATGAACATTTCATAATCTATTGTGTACAAATCATTTTGTTACTTCGTATATATGCAAATTATTAATGGTAGTTTGTTGATAGTCTGGAATATAGGTTGTCTCGTTTGATTGATGGTAATAAACTGCTCTGAGTTTCCTCTACAGATGATCCTGATAGTCCTCATGTCCAACATCATCGGAATTTTCTAAAAGAGCACGTCGTTTTTAAGGAGGTAATGATATTGTTTAATGGTTATTTTCATTTTAAGATAGGGGTTAGTGATTGGGAACCGGTGTCTAGGAGGTTGGAGGAGATTTTTTCAATAGTAAGTCATTTGTTGTTCCCTTGTTTTGTATTTATGTTTTTTCCTTTTGTAGGCCATACCGATAAAAGATCCTATAGTCCTTTCCAAGATACACCAGACTTACAGAGTTGGTTATTTAAAGGTTTGGACCTTAATTGCTGAGCTTCACGAGTTCTTGAATGTCTGTTTTATTGGTTCAATTCTCACCTTGTATCACTTCTTTTAGGATGCTGTTTTGGCTAGTGTGTT
Organism: Zanthoxylum bungeanum; assembly: GCA_019454045.1. Taxonomy (NCBI): domain Eukaryota; kingdom Viridiplantae; phylum Streptophyta; class Magnoliopsida; order Sapindales; family Rutaceae; genus Zanthoxylum; species Zanthoxylum bungeanum. The sequence goes on from SKCR01041493.1 coordinate 5,904, forward strand.
GGATGAGGCCACAGTTGCAAATCTCAACTCCATAATTCACGGGAATAATGCTGTTGTAAGATATTCAAAGATGACTGTTCAGTACTATTTTCTGTTTTTACCTTTAACTTTAATGTTATCTTGTAGGTTGTTTCATTGTTGAAGGATGATAATACCTTTATTCAGGAATTGTTTGCAAGGTTGAGGTGCCCCACCACATATGAAGAATCAAAGAAAAATTTGGTAATTGCGGACACCCCCATAGTTTTTCTCCTTTTTTAGCTATGATATTGCTTCATTTTGACTGGAGTATTCATTCATAAGTAATCATTCTTTTTAGTACAATAAGTAATTCTCTTATGTGTGCTTGGTCTCAACCATTTTTTTTATTTCTAATATTTAATAAAAAGAAAAAAAAAGGATAACTGCAACTTGTAGAAATATTCTAAAACGCGTTAGACGCTAGTTGGGCGGTGACCCAACGCCTAGACATGCACATGGTTCGGTTACGGTTTCAAACCGTAACCGCAACCTTAAACCGGACTGAAACGTACTAAGGTTGAAACCATAATTTTTTTTTTATAAAATAAAGTAATGTAAAATTAGAAAATGTAAAATTAATGTATTTATTGTTTTGGAAAAAAAGAGTTTGCACTTAAATAAGCTGCCTACGTATCCTCTTGGGGGTGTAGAGGAATCAAAGCTCATGTAGTTCTGTTACATTTTAATTTTAATAATTTACCCCATTTACATTTCATTCATCCTCATTCGGGGAAGGTGGTCCGGTCCTTGAGCCTTCAGTATTAGGCAATGTTTAAAAATACGGGGCGGCACCTCGAGTCGGCCGGCCATTGAGGCGCGAGGCGGACCTCGTCGAGGCGGCGAGGCGGGCGCCTCAATCCGAAAATCGGAAAAATAATCCAAAATACATTCATTTCTTCATAATTCATAGTATGTTCAAAAAACTATTGATAAGTAATCCAAAATACATTACTTTCTTCATAATTCATAGTATGTTCAAAAAATTATTGATAACTAATCCTTAAATAAGCTATCATTAGTGTCTAGCGGCATGAAGCTTGGGTCAAAATCTCTGTCATCATCAGATGGGTCATCATCCAAAGAACCTCCTTCACTGAAAATATATAAACAAGATACAAGTTTAGTCAAACAGTAGAGGGGTTCATTACACTGATTAACTTCAGTGTTTAAAAATACGTTTCATTTAACACTGATTAACTTCAGTGTTTGAAAACAGTAGAGGGGTTCATTTCACTTAACATTATTTCATTATAGTATTACACAAATTCATTTAACATGATTTCTCATTACAATATTACACAAATTCATTTAACATTATTTCAATTTTCATTACACAAATTCATTCTATTTCAAGTAAAAATCATTATATACCCGCAATGGACGAAGCTGAGAGCCTGAGACGCGAAGACGACACGCCGAGAAGCTGAAGACGACACACCGAGAAGCTGAAGAAGACACGCCGAGAAGCTGATGTGTCGATGCTGAGACGAGAAACCCTAGACGAAATTTCTGATGTGTCGATGCTGAGAAGAAACCCTAGACGAAGATTGAATGAATTTGTAAAAAATCATTTAACGCTAATTTTTTTTTTATAGAGAAGTTAAAACGACGACGTTTTGGCACCTCCAAAACGTCGTTGTTTCAGTGGTAAAAAAAAAATAAAAAAAAAAGTTCGAACGCGAGGCGGCCGCCTTAGACCGCCTCGCGCCGAGTCTGCGTGAGGCGGCCGCCTCAGGCGGTGAATGGCGGAAAATTGAACTGCAGCGCTGCGAGGCGGCCGCCTCGAAACGTATTTTTAAACACTGGTATTAGGTCAAATTGATGAGAAACTAAAAAAGAAATGGAAGAAATTAGAGTTTTTTGAAATTAGAGTTTATGCTTCAAATTAGGGTTTGTTTTGAAATTGATGAGTTAGAGAGTTAGTTTTGTATAAAGTTTAGTGTTAGGATTAGGGTGTAAAATCTGGCCGGAAAAAAGCTTCAATTCCAAATTTTGAGTCGGTAACAGCCATCGACCGAAGATTTTCGCGGCCAAATACTGCCCATTCCGGCGAGCGCCTGGCCCCAACGATTTGGTGGCCGCCGCGCCTAAATGCACCTAGGTGGCGCATTTTAGAACAGTGACTTGTAGGTTCATACTGCACTTTCTGCTTATTTTGTTTTTAAAAGCTATTCTATTCCCTACTTATCTAAAGTGACTTTTATTTGGTAAGATTTGTTTTATAAACTGTTAATTCTAAGGGGGTTCCTCCGGGATTCATTAAAGAAAAAAGAAATAAGAATGTACCTGATGAGTCTAAATGTGTAGACAAACGTTTTTATGAGATATATGAATTTCTTTCTTTAAGGGCTTTTGTCTTGACGAAAGAGAATGTCTTATAAATCGGCATCTCTCCATAACTGTAAATTTAAAGAGAGTTTCTTAGGAAATATGGAGTTTCTTTTTCCTTTTCAGATCTAGGAAATACGGTCAGATGTTATAAGATATTGATGGCAGGATATTGAAACAGTCTTTTTGCATCTTGAATAGGTTTTATTTGTCAGTGTTCTTTATTTCTATTGCTTGATTCATCTTTTTCTGTCTCTATATTGACTTGGCTTATTTATTTCATGAAAATAGGTATATTTCTTGCATGAGTTTTGTTGTTTAAGCAAGAGCCTGCAAATGGTTCAGCAGCACCGGCTATTTAGGTATGCTACTGTGAAGTTATATATCTCTAATTTTGGATTCTGAACTATTTCTTATAGATAATGAACTTTTTTTATTAACTTTTATCAACTATTACATTCTCTGAGTCAAAAGTTCTAATTATCTGTAGGGATCTAATGAATGAAGGCATCTTCAACATCGTTACTGATGCTTTGCAGAGTCAAGATAAAAAGTTTGTTTTAACTGGGTAACGGCTGTGCTTAAATATCTGTTGTTATCTTTTTCTATTCCCTCTTCCTATTTTTTAGTCTTAACAATGGCCATTCTAATGGATGCAGGACAGATATCCTTGTTCTGTTTCTGAATCAGGATCCAAATCTTCTGCGTTCTTATGTTGTTCGTCCAGAGGGAATTCTACTTCTAGGACTTCTGGTAAGAGTTTTGTTAATACATGGGATTCTGTGTCCATATAATTAAAAAGCATCCATGTGATTCTGCATGAACTGAACTGAACTGTTGACTTTGCATGAGAAAAATTTTGTACTCGGAAAGATTGGGGCCTCATTTAGCATAACACTTTCTAGAGCCTTGCTGTTATACTCTTTATTTCGAGTAAAACAAAATTATGGTTTATAACACAATAGTTAATATTTTGTTGAAAAGATGTGAAATAGATTTATACTAGTGGTCATGGTTTTTAAGAATTCCATATAGAAATGCCAGAAGTTCTATACTTGGTGAGAGAAAATAAGTCTAAAAAATTTGCAATTATTTTTAACAGGATAAGGCTAGCTTCATGGGGAACATTTTTTTTTGCATTCGTGACTTGATGGATTCAACCTAATTTTGTCTGGTTATAAATTAGGGTCTCTGCATGCCCTAAGTTCTCTATTGAAACCTCCAAAGCCTCTTTTGGTGCAATGATTGCATTTTTGTTAATCAAATTCTCAAGGCTCGTCTTTTGAAAAATAAATGGTCTCACCTTCCGCATTAAAGTCCGGTTTGCTCATTTGGATTTGTTAGCTGCTTATTGGAGATCTTATCCAGACAACTGTTAAACTGGAAAATTAGTGAAAATGGATATAACTTGGTTATCCTTCTTATATAGCATTTGAAGCTGACCACCAAGAAGTCTTGAGCTAAGGAATACTTGGTTATTAATGGAAAATAACCAATTCATGGTTGTTTACTTGCAGGTGAAAGGAATGATTACAGATTTTGGGCAGAACATGCACTGCCAGTTTTTAGAAATTCTCCGAAGTTTGTTGGATTCTTACACATTATCTGGAGCTCAGGTACTTGCTCAATCATTCAAAATCTGAGGCAACCTTTTTTATTTTCCATTAAAGTATAATGATGAAAGAAAAATTGTACATGAATTTTAAAAATTGTTATTGCTAAGTGATATTTTGCATTTTTTGTGTTATTCTCAACAACTCTGCACTCCCTTTGTAATTGACTTTGACTTCAGTGTGCACGGCATGGATCAGGACATTGCAATTTCTCTTGTGATGCAATCCAAGCAAGACTGAGCTCTAGCTCTTTACTTGGCCTTTTAATTCTTTTATCTGGACAGAAGTGTCTGACGTTACTCTCTTGTAATCTTGTTTGTTTACCTAAAATTTTTATTTTAGGTACTGAAAAGCTCCATACTGAAGCCTGAAGGATGATTATAAAAATATTTACAAGAATGCCTGTCATGTAAAGATCTCATCCTCATAAAGAGATGTATGCTCATGTGAGGCAAATTGGTTCAATTGAAAATTGCCCAGCCTTTGAACTTCCCATGTGCTTTAAGCCAGAATTGTGTCATTTGTTAATACCACGTCCTTTGCCCTTTTCCCATACTAACCTTACTAATAGGTTAATAAATTTATTTATGATTTTTAATTTAGTATTATTTATATGATATTACTTGTGAAATCTGGCAACCAATTTCATCAGTCAAATTTGTTTTTTCAGTATAGTTCTATGTTGCTGTTTATGACACCTTTTATTTATCATCGAAATTTCATGTTTTGAATTTAGTGTCTGCAACACATTCGAGTTTATTTATGCAGATATTACAAATTCAAAATTGATTTGTACATTTTTATATATATCTGAAGAATTGTTTGAAAATTTCGTCTGTAGATCTTTAATGTAAGTTTTGAGTTTATTTTCTCTTTTTGTGCTCTATCAGTACTTTAAATTTGTGATGTCATTGAGTGTTTGATCTTGTTTGGATCTGCTGCAGAGAGATACCATCATTGAGATTTTTTACGAGAAGCATTTGGGTCAACTAATTGATGTTATAACTTCGTCATGTCCTCCCAAAGATATTGCTCAATCAGCTGGTGAATCAGCAAGCTGTGGTGAAAGAGTTGGAAGCATGAAGCCTGAAATACTGTCAAACATATGTGAATTGCTGTGCTTTTGTGTTCTTCATCATCCTTACAGAATAAAGTAATGTTTGGAATCCTTTAGTCCTGTTGCCTGCTATTAATTCCGTTGCTCTTGTAACTTGAATTGTGGGTGTTCCTTATCTGTTTGCAGGTGTAATTTCTTCTTAATAATGTTATTGATAAAGTTTTATTACTGACACGAAGAAGGGAAAAATATCTGGTAGTGGCTGCTGTTCGATTTGTCCGTAACAATTCTCTCCCGCCATGTAAGTACATTTGTTCGCATAATTTTCAAATAATAATGAGTTTCTTTCATTGGAGTGCTGACACCTTTTTGAAATTCAGATTTTACATTGATAAAATTGCTTGTTTTCTATTACACGAAAAATGTAATTTCATGATCTGTAAATCAATGGATAGAGTGAGAAGGCATGTGTGGTTCTAATTTGAGGATAGAGTGCAAAATGCCAGAGAAGAAATGACCATCTTTTATTTCTGATATGCTATTATCTTTTCCTTTCTCTTGTTAGTTGTTTTTGAATGTCTAATTGTTTCCTCTGTCATTCTCGGAATTTTTCAACTCTTGGAATACAACATATTTTCTTTGTGCATTGTTGAAAATTGAGGGAGCTGTAAATTTGCTTGACAAGTTGTGTCATTCTGCAGGATGAACATCTTATAAATCATGTTGTTAAGAACAATCTTCTCAAACCGATAGTAGATGCCTTTGTTGCTAATGGTAGTCGGTATAATCTGCTGAACTCTGCGGTATTGGAACTTTTTGAGTACATCCGCAAGGTGCCCATTTTTCCAAGCTTTTTTGTTTTCTCAGGATCATCTTATAGCTATGTGAAAGTTTTCGTTTATTTATGACTTAATTTCATGCAGGAAAATCTGAAGTCATTGGTCAAATATATAGTTGATCTTTCTGGAATCAATTAGTTAATTTTGAGTATTTGGCATCCCTCAACTCTTTTAAAGTTAAATATGAACAGGTGTTTTCCGTTACCTATCCTATTTTTTATCATTCTCTTCCAGTTTAGGTTTTCTTTGCCCTGACAAGTATCTCTGCAGTGCTTAGAAAATAGTGGAACCAAAAGTAATTTAAACTCGGTGGACCTGAGAAAAAGAAATGATGAGCGTGCTTTGGAGAAAGAAGAGGAAGACTATTTTAATGACAGGTGTGTGTTTCTTTTAAACATAGGAACCGTGACATTCTTTAAATTTTTCTTTCTCATCTTACTAAATTGGGATTCGTATGCAGTGATGAAGAGATACCGCATCTGCCTCTCACACCCAGAGAGCTGAGGCCCAACCAGTTTCATCAAATGGAGTTGCTGCAAACTACTCATCAAGGTATGGTAATTGCCTCATTGTTCGAAAATGGCGCAGGACATCTTCTAGGGTTGTTTTATTGTATTTTTTATGTTGTCATGTTGATTGTAGTCCAAGATCTGGTGGACTTGTCGACTATGACGACGATGAAGATGATGAAGACTACAGACCACCACCTCGGAAACAGTCGGATACTTTGGAGGAGGATGAAGGAACAATGGAGTCACTCAGGTTGAAACGTAAATCTGCTTATTCCAAGGACAAGGAGCCCGAGCGAGTAAAGAAGCAGCGGTTGGGTAAAAACCCCAAGTCAAGAGATAGTGTATTTGCTGCATTGTGTTCAACACTAAGCCAGGCAGTGCTACCAAACAAGAAAAATGCAAGCAGCATGCAGTTAACTACTCGCACATCTGATGGGAACAAAGGCGTAGATGAACAAGAGGATTCATCCAATTTTGTAAATAGTGATCAAAACAACAGTGCGGATGAGGAAAGTCAGAGTGATAAGGAGCCTACTGCTTCACGGAGTTGTTCTGATTGCATGCACGGCAGTTCAGACAATCGGCAATTAAGTGGGGAGGACTGTGCTTTGATACCACTAAAATCTTCCCCAGAAATGGCCGTAAATGGATCTTAAATTAGCTTTGAATCAATCAGCAAGGTGACTAGTTTCTCATTTCATTCAACCAACAGATATCAGTAGTCCAGATCCGGGCATCGCAAGAATACCCATGAAAGAAAGGTGAATGTGATTTCGGTTTCAATTCTTATTAGAAGAGGATATTCTGTATAGTGCCGCCTAGGGGCCGGAGGAAACTAATCCTCGATATATATATATATATTTCCCAGTTTATTCCCCTTCACTACATCTTTCTGATGCTTCGAGCCAAGTTATTATTGCTTCTGTATAACATTTATCTGCCTTGATTTCCTCTTTCATTTTTGTTTTATTTACTGTTAACTTTTGTTTGTTTTTTTTTTTTTCGTTTTCCAAATCCCAACATATATGGCTATAGCATAAGTGGGTTACAACTCGCGGTTGCGCGACTCGAGACCTTTCAAAGGCATTGTCCTGTCCTTTCCTTTTCTTTTTATATGTCAAATTGAAATTTGTTCCTAGTTCCCATATATTCTTTGCTAATTGTAATTGTCTAATGTTACAATCTTAACTATGGATAGTTTTGAGCACAAGCAGTGTGTGTTGTTTAGAGTAGAGGGGAAGTGGGGAACCATGAAAATAATGAGAATATGTTAATTTGTTTATTATATTCGATTATGTTTTGCTCAAGGAAGAGAAACTATCGGGAACTCATATTCTAATAAGATCATACAATATCTAAATCATGTGCCTAATTAACTATCAATATCATACAATATCTAATATGCCTAATTAACTACCAATCTTTATACATATTGGAAACTATTTAATAGTTCTTATTATCTAAAAAGTAAATCCCCATATTAGACCAGATAGCTGAATCTCATAACTGTCCAAAACAGTACATAATACTCTCTGCTCCAAGCTGAAACACTGCAGTTCATGGGTTGTTTTTGCCCTCGATGTTGCCCCCATGGGCTTGGCATGTTCTGGAACCATAAGCCCCAAGAAACATGTCTAGATGCCTTGCACAAGCCCTTGACTTCTGCCCACGCATTCTGAATTCCGCCTATGGGCTGTGCGCACAAATAAGGTGCGTGTTGCACCCAATGAGCTGTGCATTTGTGTACAGCAAGCTTGTCACGCTATTGTCCAAAAATTAGGGCGTGACACTCTCCTCCACCCAATTATGAAACGTCTTCATTACGCCTTCGTTGAAGAATCTAGTACAGCAAACTTCGCACCTGGATCAAGTACCCACGACCCAACCCTTGGAGGGAGGGCTTATCTTTCCCCCTCCCTCTTAAACATTTGATTTTTTTGTCTCCCCTATAATCCCTTGCCCTCTTCCTTCACCAAAATTCTATTTTCAATTTTCAAATTATCAACCCATTATATCAATTTTCAAATTATATATTTTTTATTTATTCCTTTCACCAAAACCTTAAAACAAATATATATCTAAATTTTAATTTATTGATATATATATATATATATAACATATATATATATATATATATTTTATTAATTTTTAAAAGAAAAAAATTAAAAAAAAAAAAAGTGAAGAAGGCGCCCTTCTTCAGTTGGTTTTTTTTTTTTTTTTTTTTTTTTTTTTTCAAAAATATATTATAATTTAATTTAACAATATGTATTATAAAAATATTCTCAGAGAAATATTTATTTAAAAATAGTACAAATAACAACATAAAAAGTTACACTTAAAAATATAAAAATATAAATTCTAATCTATGTTGCCTCCAAAGTCTCCCCCTAGCGCACTTGGTGATATACCCAATACTTCGTATCATAATTGATTACGAATCATATAACGAGTGGCCCAATCTTTAGCTTCATACGATGAATGTTCCCACCACCACATTGGGATGGGTGGTACAGGGTAATGAGGGTGTAAAAAAACTTGCACAAAGTGTCTGCCAACATGAGCAATAGCTATTTCTTGACGCTCTTGCTCTGGAACTGCAGGGGACCTTAATGGCAAGTGAGTAAAACAACCCAAAACATTCTCAGCAAATGTATGCAGTACAAGATTGTACCTCGAAGCGATGACAATTCCTAAACTCATTGAAACTATGAAACTTTTTTTTTGGAATTAAAAAAAATAATATAAATAATTAAAAAAAAGAAAGATCGTCCCCTGGACGATCATATCGTCCAGGCCCAAGGTGATCCCCCTTGGGGATGATCCTTACTTCCTTTCTTTTTTTTTTTTTTTTTTTTTTTTTTTTAATTTCGAAAAAAAATTATATTGTTTAAATTATATCTTTTATACATAAGTAGTATTAATTAAATTAAAATGAATCAAAAAAAAAATAGATAAAAAAATTTGTAATATTATTAACAAAAATAAAAAAAAAAAAAATAAAAAAATAACATTTTATTAATTATTAATAAAATGTTATAACTAGTATATAATTATTTTTAAATTAATATATATAAATATATAAATGTTGTAATGTGTAAATTTTCAAAAAAAAAAAAGTCATTGCAAATATTAATAAGGATTTTATTTGTTAAATTATATTTTTTAATACATAAGCAGTATTAATTAAATTAAAAAATGAATCAAAAAAATAAATTAATAGATATTGTAATATTTATTAACAAAAATCATAAAATCTTACAATAATAAAATTATAAAATAATTTATAAAATGATAAAGAGAGTTATAATTAGTATATAATTATTTTAAATTAATATATAAATATATATATTTTTCCATGTATAATACTTGAGAGAGTCATTTAACACAATATGAAAGATATTGTGGTAAATGCACTGGGGGACAAATGAGGGGTAGATGGCAGGTGGTGTCAGGAGGAGGGGGGGTGGTGATGATCAATTTTCCCTTGGAGGGCGTCCACAACAGTACTACTACCTCCACTGCTATGACCTAGATCATGTCCATCCTCAAAAGATGCTCCTCTAAATATTGCATTTCAGAACCCTCATGTCTCTTTGAGCGGGCCTTGAACCCTTCGAATGAAAGTCTCGATGTACGTCAAGCCTCAAGATGGCCTCAAACCCCTCGAGCGTGCCCCTAGTGACTGAAATCAGGCCCACGTAGAAACTATGCGCCTCGTTTAGCAATTTTCCGCAAACTATTTCACAAGCATGCTGTCCCCCACGCACCGACGTCCACAAATACAACTTTTTGTAAACAGTTGCTGCTCACATTAACAATTTAGAATTAATTCGTTAGCGACGTGAATAGTGATTTCGCTTGGCGTAATCGTTTAATTACGACGCAACGGAAAATTCATTAATTTGGAATTAACGAACCCGAGCCCGAGATTTTTACGAGCGCATTCGTATTTAGAATTCGAGTGCGGCACGTCAAATCAAGCGTCAAATCGCTAGTCGCATCTAGCATCACATCAAGCGTCAAATCATGTCACTTTGAGTGATGTGACAATTGATTGGATTGATTGATGTTTGAAAAGTGATGTGATGTGACTTGTTGAGTGAGAAGTGATGTGTGTACTTTACATTTAAAGTCAAATGCTTTGAAATGAATTTCAAATGAAATTCATTTTGTATTTGATACAAAAAGAAAGCAAAAACCGAAATTACAATACAACACACACAACTTTCATTTTCCCTCCTCTCTCTCCTCTTCTCCATTCTCTTCATCTTCACGGTTTTGTTGTTCTTTCTTGGCAGTGGACTGCCAAATTTAACCAACAAAATAAGGGAAGCAAGCAAGTGTGTTTTGTGGCAAAATAAGAGTGCTAGCACACTCCGAGTTCAATGCGAAGGTGATAGGGAAGTTAACCCATGACGGGAAGCCATTCGGTGAAGCTTGGAGCTTCAAAACTTGAAGTGAAGGGGCGAAATTCACTATTCACAGCAGCCCACTGCCTTGATAAAGTGTGCAGATTTTTGATTTTTGTTGCCCAAATCGTCGCTCAACCGCTCGATGTAAGTATTCCGCACTTCCGTCGTTGTATTCACTTGATATTCATGCTTGAGTTTTGATCTTGGGACCTTGAAAAAACTCCAACAATGGCATCATGAGCTTAGGTTAAAAGCATGAAAAGTTAGGGAATAAAATTTGGGCAAACCTGATTGTGAGCATGATAAATGAAATTGGATGGATTTGTATGCTTAATTGTGTTGTATTGAATATTGATTAGGTCAATTTGAAGAGAAAATTTGATTGGATCAATTTTCCCCCAAACTTTCCTCTTGGCCGAAAATGATATATGTTTTAATGTCTTGGGATTTTTGATTTTTGACAATTGGAAGTGTGGAAATCATTCGGGATGATGATTTAACGTCGATTGCGGAATCAATTGGATTGAATTCGATTTGGACGAAAAATCCTCAAATTGCCAAGTATGTCATGAAACTTTAAATTGGGAAAAATGAAATTGAGCATGCAATTATGAAATTGGATGATTAAGTATGCTTAATACATGTTTAATTGATGATCGGTTTGATCAATTTGATTAAATATTGTTTGGAACAAATTTCCCCAATTTTGAATGTATGTCATGAAACTTGAAATTGGGTAAAATGAAATTGAGCATGCAATTATGAAATTGGATGATTAAGTATGCTTAATACATGTTTAATTGATGATTGGTTGGATCAATTTGATTAAATTTTATTTAGAACAAATTTCCCCAATTTTGATGTGTTGGCCGAATAGGAATATGCCCTAAATCTTGGTAATTTTGTTTCGTTGATCATTGGATGACTTGAAACGATTGAGAGTATGTTGATTTGATGTCGAATTGGTTTTTAATTGGATGAAACATATCAGACATGTAATTAACCTTATGCCAAGAATAAAGTAAAGCATGTAATGAGTTTGATTTTAATCTTGACGTGTTAGACATGTGATGATGAAATTGAGCATGATTAATTAGCCTAATTGTTTTTTTGGAAATAATAGTTTAGGTGATTAATCATGATATACACTTTAGGTAATTAAATTGCGAGATTGGATTTGTGTAATTTAATTAATAGGGCTAATTTGGAAATTGAGCTTGAATTGTTGTAAATGGGCTTATTGGGCTTTGTTGTACAAAGTTTGGTTTAGGCAAAATTGGTTGGATCCCATTAGGCCCAAAACCGCTACCATAAAGCCCAAATGCGACTTATGGACCTTTAAAGTTTAATTGGGCCTAATGGGCCAAGATTGATTTCTAGGCTTATGGGGTAACTCCCGGATTGGATTTTGGTTATTCGGTTTGACACGATTGACCAAAAGTCCACGCCTTAAGAAATTAATTAAAAGCCCCAAGACTTTAATTAAATTAATATTGGATATTCATCGGGCTTTGAGACCCGAATGATTAAATTTGGAATTTAAGTCGTAAGGTTCGTAAATAAGTGTAAGATTTAATTTGGAATTAAATAATTGGATTAGTATTAAATACATATTAAATTAGATTTAATTATGTAGTTTAATTTAATTCGAGAATTCATACTTTAAGTACTTATTCGCAAAAACGAGTTTGACTCGAACAAAATCAAATCGTTGTTTGAACATGGATGATCACTAATTATCAGATTAATTAATTGGATTAGATTGATTGATAACATGCTTGAGTGAATACATGGTTGCGATGCATGAATAATGTATATCGGATGGATATTAGTCGGGTGGGACAATTTGGAAATTGTAATAAATTTGATTTATAAATTGGACCTGCGTGTCCAGCCTTATCACCTTTATACTCTTTGTATTCTCTTCTCACCTATTCCCCTCAATGTAAATGAGGTTCTTTAGAAGTGTAGTGTAACGGGTAAGTAAATACAAGTGCTAGCTTTGGAGAGAGAAAATGAGAGATTTGATCTAGGATCAATGTAAAGTATCCATCCGCATATCATTATTATTTATTTCATATGCGCTTTATTATGTGTTTAGAATGCATGTTAAGGGTGTATGATGATGAGACCTAACAAAGATAATAAATTGGTAGCCAATTTGCACGCGAAAAAATCCCTCAATCTATATTAAGCGATTATCCTTCCATTGAATGATCTTGTTCAAGATCCAATTGGCATTGGTTTGTTGGCCAAAGTCAAGACCTTGTCAATTATGGATGTACTTGAATCATGAGGGTTTTGTTCCACATCGGTGTCTTGTCCAAGTTGTGATTTTGTTGGCCAAAGTCAAGATCACTTCTTGTCCAATGACATTGATTACGAAACTTTCCTTGTCAAGGGTCCCGCTTAACTGGAATCATTAGGTTTGTTGTGCCAAAGCCAAGGCCTAGATGGTTCGGAGGATAAGGTTAGGAAAATGTATTAGAACATTGGCATAAGTAATATGTTTAGGACTTGGATGTCCACCTAACCGGATCTGGAATTGGATTGGATCCAATTGATCTGTGAGATCTACTGGTTAAATAGCATACAGCTTGTTGGCCAAAGTCAAGGTGTATGTTATTTAACAGGATCCTAGCCCACTAGGAAACACGATTTCCCGAGTACTCCACAGAGGGTTAGAGGCTCGACGAAAAATAGTGGGAGGCAAGAATTGAATTTGCAATACTCGTCAATTACTCGCCATACGCGCTCATTCAAATTATTTCGTCGTATTATTAAATGTTAGTTGGACTAATATTTAAATTGTTGTTTTAATAAACAGTTGGACTGTATTATAGTTGATTATTATAATTGGATTATATAATCAATATATTTGAATTAATTAATTTTAGTTTACAGTCGATTTTATAATTGGATTATAGTAATCAATGTAATTGAGGTTAATTAATTTGGATTATATTTGATTATATAGTTGGACTATTATAATCATTATAATAAATAGTACCACTAATCGTGATTAAATAGTTGGACTATTGTAATCAAGATAAAATTGAAAGTTGGATATTTAAAATATAATCTTGGATTAAAATATTTAAAAGATTTAATTTTCAAATTGGGAATAATTTCAAGATGGTCTTGGAAATTAATAAGTTATTTTATTGATAAAATAGTGAATTATGCCTAAAGCCCGGAGTTAGCGACTAAGTGGAATATGAAATTTGGAATATTCATATAATGATAACTTTAGCGCTTATCCATTATACTTGTCAAAGTAGACTCCCTAATTTCTGAATCAGAAATAAGGATTAAGTCTTCTAGGAAGATAATAGGAAATATCCTAAGAAGGAATTGAAGACGAGCAAGGCTCTTACTTCAAATATGTTTTTCATAATTATGTTCACAACTAGTATTAAATTGGATTTTAAATACTTAGTGTGATACATAAATATGTATTTTGTGCAGAATCTGCTTTAAGCAGGATACTGACTTCAGATGAGATTACTCTACGAATTGAAAACGGGACGATAGTCGCTGTTTAAAACCGTAGATCCCTAATTTTAGGAATTACCCTGGGTATGTACTTAAATTAGGAACTGTTAAAATGTAACTAGTTTGACTAGAAACATTGTCTTTATATCAGTGTATAACCCGCTGCGGGTGTACCTTTATATTCTAGAACACTAAAGTGTTTTATTATATAAAGATGATATTGAGATAAACACATTAGATGTGAATAACAGAGTTTATATTTTGAATATAAATAATATCTCAAATACATAACATGACAAATAAATAGCTCAAACTGATTTGATCAATTAAGAAACTAATTGTGGCATTGTTGTCTGGGACACAATCAAACAAGACTCGTATATCCACACTTTCGAAGAGTGGGTACTTGGACTGTTTTGATTCTATTCAAATAAGTCTACGAATCTAGTTTATTAAGCAAAATGCTTAAAACACCTTTACTCGGTAAAAGTGAAAATGCCACCGATCTGTTAGCCCTAGTTCATAGTGAAGCAAGTGGGCCCGTGTCTAGCTAGGCTAGAGGTGGATATGAATATTACGTGACCTATACGGATGTGGCATCGCGTAATGGTTGTGTGTTTCTTTTGAAGAACACAAATCGAAAACTTTATAGTTTCGACACGGAATAGACAAACAGATCGGTTATAGTATTACACCATCACAGTTAGACCGTAATGGAAAATACTTAAGCAGTAAGTTTCTCGTATACTTGAAAGAGTATAGTATTCTTTCAATGAGGACTCCTCTCGGAACACGTCATTTTGACAGTGTGTCCGAACAGGATTAACCGAATTTTGTTACCGAATTTTGTTAGACATAATACGGTTAATCACGAGTCACTTAGAGCTACCATTTCCTTCAACGATAAGCTTTAAACAAATGCAAGAACTTATTTTGAATAAGGTTCCATAATAATCTGTTGACAGATATCATATTAGATATGAACGGGAAAGAAACCGGGTTTCTCATCCCTGACTATTTGGGTATGCTTGGCATATGTTTGGATGATACCAAACTAAAACCCAAATATGATAAGTGCCAATTGTAGGTCATCCTAGGGATACCATAAGTATTGTACTTAACACCTCACTAGAGAACAATTAGATTGTTGCTCACCATGCGGTTTTCCTAAGAGGAATACCGATATGCAGTGGTAAGTGGGAGGATAGTATAACTCGATGAAAAACGGAGTAATACTGTTCTAGGCACTGAATCTTAATGAAACATATATAGTTCATCAAGGATGAAACTATACCATTAATCTTCGAATACACGAGAACAAAGGAAGTGATACGAGGTATCGACTCCCTATTATGACAAAGTGTCATGAGTCCGAAATGGATTCCATGTATATCAACAAGTTTGGATACTAGTTGATGTACCACAAGACATTGTACCTATTGGTACTATAAGTCTTCAAGGAAGACGTACATGGATGGCAATATACCAACGTATAAAGCTAGGCTTTTAACGGAAAGGTATCGTTATCGACATTGTGTTGATTACGATTCAACCTTTTACCTATTGCCACGGTAGATCCATTTGGATGATGCTTGCTGACGCGAGCATAAGTTCTTGGAATTATCATTTTGAAGTAATCATAATGGTGTATGATTTAATTCAAAATGAAAAATGATTCTTGTGTAATAAGAGGGTTAGTGGGAGCGCACTGACAGTGGCTGTCCTATAAAATAATGATGATACGTCATTTCTTGGAAATGATATACCCATAAAATAAATGTCGGTGAAAGCTTGGCTTTCGAAATACTCTCCGTGGAACCGTACATTGAAAAATGTACAGGACCTGGTGTATCATACGCTTTGAGCATATGGATTCATAAACAGGCTAATCCGAGTGATAGTCACTGGATTGATGTTAGGAACGTCCGTTAGTATCTTAGAGAACTAAGGATGTTGTCTTACTCTATGGAGAAGGAGAACTTGAAGTGACTGGGATCACTGTAGCAAGTTTCCTATAACCGATAAAGACGACTAAAAGTCTCAAACGGTACTATACAGTTTGAATAACGGTGCAGTAAGCTGGAAATCTTCCAAGCAGATACTGTTACCGCATAAACAATAAATGCGGGTTAATTACAGCAGCTGAGGCAGCAATAGAAGTCATTTGGGTCGATATATATCTAATTAGATTAGATACAGTTCTGTTAGCAGCTGAGCTAGGCATCAGCACAGGCTAAAGAATTAATGGTCTCATCGACGATCCAGATATATACTTCTATATCATCTGATTCGTTCGGATCATACATCGTGGCGATGTGATGATCGTATAATCGCGTCAAATGATAATCAAACAAATCCGCTGACGAAAACCTTTCCTCAGTAATTTGAGCGAACCGTACATAGTTCGGGTGTAGGACACTTGAGTGACTCGTGCCAAGTGGGAGATTGTTGGATAATATGACCCATAGCGTCACTATTTGCACAGATCATTGTGTTGTTGTAGCAAATTAACTATGTAATAAGGAAATTGCACTCTCATCATTTGTGATTAGATCACCATAGATATATAAATGAAGAGAGGTCCCTATGATTAGTTCCTGGATTGAGATGATATGAGACAGTATCAGTCCACGAAGGATTAATCATTAAATATCCCTAGCCGTAGTATTATCGAGACTGGACATCGATAATGCAGAATAGGCTAGTATTGCACTTGTGTGCGTTGTGGGGGCACAACGGCATAGTTCTTATATATATAAGTATTGGATACTTATGTAAGTGCGATAGGAGGTCGTGTTTCACCGATGGTACGGGAAACAGCTTCGCTCTGGATAGACCCCTCGGAATCCCATTGGTATTATGACTATGTGTCTATGGGAGGCCGAAATCAAGGTATGTGTGTATAGTCTTAACCTGAGACTTGCATCGCTAATACTTACGATGATCGATAAACTTTGGTTTTGGTGGTAGGGGGCTTTGACCGGTTCTGTGTACACCACTTATGGGTTTATCAGAGAGTCGTAGAGTATTGGGTGTGATGTCAAGACGGAAGTGTCACTTCAGTCATATTGGAGATGATGTCACGCAGGATACGGTACTAGTGCTCTTGAGTGTTGCGCAACCAATCGGGATATTGTGACCAGGTCATGTATATCCGATTATAGAGACTATGTTGCCAGACATCCGATATGTGCTTCGGACGGGGTAGACACTTATCCAGCCCCAGCCCTAGCACGTGATTATCGATGCTGGGCCGATACGCACAATACTACGGTATACTACGCTTGATATAGATCCTTATTCCTGTAAGGATGTTTCCGGAGAATTGGATAGGCATGGTGCTTTGCTAGAAGCCAACCTTGTCTTGTAAATCGATAAAACGTAGTACGAGGTACTTACGTGTTCGGATAGTCCGACGACCGATTTGACTACCAACATATCCGAGGATCTCATGGGTCGCTTCCCAAAGATTCACCGATGACGTATGACTCGCACTTATATTAATCTGGGATTAATTAGATGAGAGAGAAAATTAATCTGGGATTAATTGTGGAGATATTTTATCTATGATAAAATAACGATTGAAGAGAGAGAAACATTAATTTGGAATTAATCGAGGAATTAATATATTTGATATATTAATCGAAATTAGATTTCGACGTGGAATTAAAATTAGATTTTAATTCGGGCGAATGAATTAATTTAGAATTAATTCGTTAGCGACGTGAATAGTGATTTCGCTTGGCGTAATCGTTTAATTACGACGCAACTGAAAATTCATTAATTTAGAATTAACGAACCCGAGCCCGAGATTTTTACGAGCGCATTCGTATTTAGAATTCGAGTGCGGCACGTCAAATCAAGCGTCAAATCGCTAGTCGCATCTAGCATCACATCAAGCGTCAAATCATGTCACTTTGAGTGATGTGACAATTGATTGGATTGATTGATGTTTGAAAAGTGATGTGATGTGACTTGTTGA
Organism: Zanthoxylum bungeanum; assembly: GCA_019454045.1. Lineage (NCBI taxonomy): Eukaryota > Viridiplantae > Streptophyta > Magnoliopsida > Sapindales > Rutaceae > Zanthoxylum > Zanthoxylum bungeanum. Next base: position 24,163 of record SKCR01041493.1, read on the forward strand.
TTGAGAAGTGATGTGTGTACTTTACATTTAAAGTCAAATTGCTTTGAAATGAATTTCAAATGAAATTCATTTTGTATTTGATACAAAAAGAAAGCAAAAACCGAAATTACAATACAACACACACAACTTTCATTTTCCCTCCTCTCTCTCCTCTTCTCCCTTCTCTTCATCTTCACGGTTTTGTTGTTCTTTCTTGGCAGTGGACTGCCAAATTTTAACCAACAAAATAAAGGGAAGCAAGTGTGTTTTGTGGCAAAACAAGAGTGCTAGCACACTCCGAGTTCAATGCGAAGGTGATAGGGAAGTTAACCCATGAGCCGGGAAACCATACGGTGAAGCTTGGAGCTTCAAAACTTGAAGTGAAGGGGCGAAATTCACTATTCACAGCAGCCCACTGCCTTGATAAAGTGTGCAGATTTTTGATTTTTGTTGCCCAAATCGTCGCTCAACCGCTCGATGTAAGTATTCCGCACTTCCGTCGTTGTATTCACTTGATATTCATGCTTGAGTTTTGATCTTGGGACCTTGAAAAAACTCCAACAGCCGGTTCATCTTCCTTAATAAGATTAATATCCACATGAGGTGAGATCTCAAGTTTTTTCTGAATCTCTCTGACCTACGCGGTTCTTGTGTATTTGAAGATTGTGGTACAGTCTCATCTCTGATGAACTGTTCATGTTCCGTTAAGGATTCTGTGCCAGGAACAATATCACTCCGATTTTCATCGAGTTCTACTTTCTTCACACTTACAACTGCATTTAGGAATTCCATTTCAAGGAAAACCGCATGTAAAGCAACAAATACCTTGTTCTCTTGTGGATTGTAGAAGTAATATCCTTTGGTTTCCCTAGGATAACCTACAAATAGGCATTTATCCGATTTGGGTTCAAGTTTGGTACCTTCCAAATGTTTAACGTATGCGTAGCATCCTAAAATCTTCAAGAATGAGAAACCCGATTTCTTTCTTGTCCATATTTCATACGGAGTCTGTTGAACAGACTTTGACGGAACCTTATTCAAAATAAGTATTGCACTGTACAATGCATATCCCCAGAAGGAAATAGGTAGCTCAGTGCGACTCATCATCGACCTTACCATGTCTAACAAAGTTCGATTTCTCCTTTCGGACACACCGTTTAATTGAGGTTTTTCCGGGAGGAGTCCACTGTAAAAGAATACCATGTTCTTTCAAGTAATCAAGAAACTCATTGCTTAAGTATTCACCACCACAGTCCGACCGTAATGTCTTAATACTTTTGCCAGTCTGTTTTTCTACTTCGTGTCGAAACTCTATGAATTTCTCAAAGGTTTCTGACTTGTGTCTCATAAGATACATATAACCATAACGCGATGCATCATCCGTAAAGGTTACGAAATATTCATATCCACCTCTAGCCTGATTAGATATGGGCCCACATACGTCACTATGAACGAGGGCTAATAGTTCGGTGGCACGTGCACCTTTTCCGCTAAAAGGTGTTTAGGCATTTTGCCTAATAAACAAGATTCACAGACGTCATATGAATTTGGATCAAATCCGTCCAAGTACCTACTCTTCGAAAGTGTAGATATGTGAGTCTTGTTAATGTGTCCCAGATAACAATGCCACATATAAGTTTCATCTTTGTTACTTAGTTTAAGCCTTTTGTTTGTTACATTATATGTTTGAAATTGATTTATATTCAAAATATTATTTGCGTAAGCACTATAAATTTCCATATCATTTTTATACATAAAACACCCAGTGTTTCTAAATAAAAAAGTATACTCACATTGGGCTAATAAAGATACAGATATTATATTCCTAGTCAAACTAGGTACAAAATAATAGTCTGATAGTCTAAGTACATGCCTTGAGGGCAGTTCCAAAACATAAGTCCCAACGGACAAAACGGTGACTCGAGTCCCATTTCCAATGAGTAGATCAATCTCTCCTGAGGCCAGTCTCCTTCTAATATGCAGATCCTGCACATCAATTCATATATGAGTACCACAACCAGAATCAAAAATCCAATTTTTAAAACTAGAAGTAGACATGTTTATTTCTATAACAAACATACCTAAAGCTGGTGTCTTGTCCGTTTTGATTTCCTTCATGTGTGTCTTGTACTCGCGGCAGTCACGCTTCCAGTGACCCCGTTTGCTACACTGCAGGCATACATCTTGCGATTTGTCCTTTGCCTTCCCAGAAGGCTTTGACGATTTTGTTAGTGTTCCTAGAACATGCCAAGGATCTAATAAGCATGAATGTGTGTGATTAAGATCATTATAAGTTACGGAATATACTTACAATGAATGGATTGGAATTTAAAATTTTGAGAAGAGATCTCCAAAATCCAACCTTTGAATGTTCATTCCAAGCTTTGAGTTGTTTCCCTATCACCTTTGTTGATTTTTGAAGTGCCAGCTTTGAATGATTTTGCCATAAAGTAAAAGAGACAAGAAGGAGAAGCTCACGCCCCTTTTGGATGAACTAGGGTTTCAAAATTGTGTTGTGTGTGTTCAAAGTGAGTGAGAGAAGGCTTTTGGTAAAACCAATTTACCCTTTTCACATAAACAAGGTGGTTGGGTAAATGGTTTCACCAAAACCATTTATAGGTGGTTGGAAAGTAGGTGGTTTGACATAAATGCTAACCACTCTCCCAACTACCACATGTGAAGTGGGCCCCACTTTTGAATTAAAAATTCAAACGGTTTCTACGAATGTTTGCTGCGGTTCGGATCCGTTTAATCCGATTAAAAAAATTTTCGTTGCTAAATAATTAAATCTAATTTAATTAAATAACGATGCCTCGTAAATTTATTACGAATGTCATTTACGAATTAATTCTAAATTAATCCGTTCGTATGTATTAAAGTCCGACTTTAATTTCGTATTGAAATCTAATTCCAATTAATATATCTGATAGCCCATATCAATAAAATAAATAGAAAAATCAAATTTAACTATTAAATTTATTTTACCGATTAATTCCAAATTAATCGCTATCTCTCTCTTCCGAACACATTTAATCCCAGATTAAACAATACCTCAATTAATCCCAGATTAATTTTTTCTCTCTTATTTAATCGCAGATTAATTCTAATTTAAGTCAACTGTCATCGGTGAATCTTTGGGAAGCGACCCACGAAACCTTTCGATATATTGGCAGTAAATCCGATTATCGGACTATCCAATTAAGTACATACCTCGTACTACGTGCTAACCGATTTACAAGACATGGTTGGCTTCTAGCAAAGCACCGTGCCTATCTCTAGAAATATTCTTACTGGAATATACAATCTTTGTCAGGCGTAGAATACGTAGTATTGCATATTGCGATCCAATATCAGATGTCACATGCAAGGCCTGGGGCTGGAGTAGTGTCTGCCCTGTACGAAGCATATATCGGATCACAAGCAACTAGTCTCCTTAATCGGATAATCATGACGTTGTCATATTAACCCGATGGTTGCAACACATTAGAGTACCGGTTGCGTATCCCTACATGATCATCATCTTCATATGACTGAAGTGATACTACCATCTTGACATCACATCCAATACTTTACGATTCTCAATAAGCCCAGAAGAGGCGTATGTTGGATAATATGACCCATAGCGTCACTATTTGCACAGAACATTGTGTTGTTGTAGCAAATTAACTGTGTAACAAGGAAATTGCACTCTCGTCATTTGTGATTAGATCACCATAGATATATAAATGAAGAGAGGTCCCTATGATTAGTTCCTGGATTGAGATGATATGAGACAGTATCAGTCCACGAAGGATTAATCATTAAATATCCCTAGCCGTAGTATTATCGAGACTGGACATCGATAATGCGGAATAGGCTAGTATTGCACTTGTGCGCGTTGTGAGGGCACAACAGCATAGTTCTCATATATATAAGTATTGGATACTTATGCAAGTGCGATAGGAGGTCGTGTTTCACCGATGGTACGGGAAACAGCTTCGCTCTGGATAGACCCCTCGGAATCCCATTGGTATTATGACTATGTGTCTATGGGAGGCCAAAATCAAGGTAGGTGTGTATAGTCTTAACCTGAGACTTGCATCGCTAATACTTACGATAATCGATAAACTTTGGATTTGGTGGTTGGGGGCTTTAACCGGTTCTGTGTCTACCACTTCTGGGTTTATCAGAGAGTCGTAGAGTATTGGATGTGATGTCGAGACGGAAGTATCACTCCAGTCATAATGGAGATGATGTCACGCAGGATACGGTACTAGTGCTCTTGAGTGTTGCGCAACCAATCGGGATATTGTGACCAGGTCATATATATCCGATTATAGACTATGTTACCAGACATCCGATATGTGTTTCGGACGGGGCAGACACTTATCCAGCCCCAGCCCTAACACGTGATTATCCGATACTGGGCCGATACACACAATACTTAGTATACTACGCTTGATATAGATCTATATATTCCTGTAAGAATATTTCTGGAGAATTGGGTAGGCATGGCGCTTTGCTAGAAGCCAACCTTGTCTTGTAAATCGGTATAAACGTAGTACGAGGTACTTACGTGTTCGGATAGTCCGACGACCGTATTTACTGCCAAATATCCGATCCGATATCTTATCTCATGTCGGTTCGGTTCCTGAAGATTCACCGATGACGTATGACTCGCACTTTAATTATCTGGGATTAATTCGATGAGAGAGAAAATTAATCTGGGATTAATTACAGAGATATTTTATCTCGGATAAAATATTAATTAAAGAGAGAGAACGATTAATTTAGAATTAATCGATAAAATAATATATCCGATATATTATACGAAATTGGATTTCGACGCGGAATTAAAATTGGATTTTAATTCGGGCGAACGAATAAATTTGGAATTAATTCGTTAGCGACGTGAATAGTGATTTCGCTAGGCGTAATCATTTAATTACGACGCGACGGAAAATTCGTTAATTTGGAATTAGCGAACCCGAGCCCGAGAGTGATTGCGAGCGCATTCGTATTTTGAATCCGAGCGCGGCACGCAAGTCACATCAAGCGTCAAATCGCTAGTCGCATCAATTGTCAAATCACTTGTCACTTTGAGTGATGTGATGTGACATGACATATTGTCACTTTATTAAAGTGGATGGATTTGATGTGAATAGTTGATTTGAGTTGGTGAAAAGCTTTTAAAAGCTTGAAATGAAATATAACATTATTTTATTTCTTGCTTTTTGACTTTTGTAATAAAAGTAATATATGTTTTATTTATTATTTACTTGGTATATTAATAAAAAAACAAAAACAAAAGGCTTTTCTCTCTCTCTTGGAATGCAATTCACGTTTTTGGCAAAATGGAGCCAAAAATGTCTTCTCTTCTCACGGTCTCCTTGACCGATTTTCATCTCCATTTTTTTTGTTTTTTCACACAAAATGGAGAAGCTTTTGGATCTTGTTGCAAGATCTATGTGCTAGCACACTCTTGGAGGAATACATAGGTGATAGGGAAGTGATTCTTTGAGCATGGAAGCTTGAAGCTTGGAGCTTCAATGAAGTCTTCAATGGCCGAAAATGGAGGAGACTTTCACAGCCCCAACCGTGCGTTCACTGCAGTTCCAGAAGCCATTGCCGAGCTTGGAGGGAGCCAAAAAACGCATGTTCTTCATTTCATCAAAACCGTTCAATGTGAGTTATGTTTCCGCCTTACTCCCTTGATGTGTTCATATGCGGTTTTTGTGCATGATTTGTTGATCTTGGGACATGAATTAGAAACTCAACAATGGTATCAGAGCTATTGTTGCATGAAAACCGAATTAGGGTTCTTGAGCATATTTGGGGCTTTTTGATTTTAGCTTGATTCTGTCAAATTGATTGTTTGAGAATGATTATATATGATTGAATTTGAGTTGTATGTAATCAATTTGATAAATAATTCATTGGATTGATTTTCCCCAATTTGCTTATTTTGGTCAAAACTTTAATTTGGGTAAACTCTATTTAGGCATGATTTGGTTGAATTGTTTGATGAAGTATGCTTGAATAAGGTTGAATTGAAGTTGTGCATGATCAATTTCAAGAAAATTGGATTAGATCAATTTTCCCCAATTCTTTAGGTTGAACATGAAACTTGAAATTGGGTAAAATGTGTTTGAGCATGTTTTAATTGAATTGGATGTTTAAGCATGCTTAGAACATGTTTAATTGATTGTGTGTGGTCAATTTCATGAAATTGGATTGGATTCAATTTTCCCCAAATTGGAGGCTTGGCCGAAAATTGGAAGAACCTAATGTCTTGGTAATTTTGTTTTGTTTGATCATTGGATGACTTAAAACAATTGGTGAATGTTGTTTTGAAGTTCAATTGGATTGAATTTTGATTTAGAACATTTTTTCCCTTTTAAAGTGGCTTGGCCGAATTCTATGGAACATGAAATTCTTTGTGATTTTTTGTTTTAATTCATTGGATGAATTGAATTGATTTGGGAAATTAAGATTGTGGACTCAATTGGATTGAAACCGAATCGAATTGAAAAACCCCTAATTGCCGAGACTTGATAGCATGTTAATTGGGTTTGATTTTAATTGAATTGTGTTGGACATTATTTGGTTGTTAAAATGCATGATTAATTAGGCTAATTGATGTTTTAGAAATGTTAATTGGGTAATTGATTGTGTATTACACTTAGGTTAATTAATTGTGAAATTTGGAATTTTATAAGTTAATTAATTAGGCTTGTTTTTGGAAATTGGGCATTGAATGTTATAATTGGGCTTTTGGGCTTTGTTGTACAAAGTTGGGTTTAGGCAAAATTGGTTGGATCCAATTAAGCCCAAAACCGCATCCATAAAGTCCAATTATGACTTAATGAACCTTAATTATTTAATTGGGCCTAATGGGCCAAAATTAATTTAAAGGCTTATGGGGTAACTCCCGGATTGGACTTTGGTTATCGGTTTGACCCGAGTTGACCAAAAGTCCACGCCTTAAGAAATTAATTAAAAGCCCATTGGACTTTAATTAAATAAACGTTTGACGTTAATTGGGCTTTGAGACCCATAACGATTGAATTTAGAATTTAAATCGTAGAAGGTTCGTTAATAATAGTGTAATATTTAATTTGGAATTAAATAGTGAATTAGAATTAAATGCGTATTAAATTGGATTTAATTATGTAGTTTAATTTAATTCGAGAATTCGTACTTTGAGTACTTATTCGTAAAACGAGTTTGACTCGAGCAAAAATCAAATCGTTGTTTGAACATTGGATGATCACTAATTATCAGATTAATTAATTGGATTAGATTGATTGATAACATGCTTGTATGAATACATGGTTGCGATGCGTGAATAATGTATATCGGATGGATATTAGTCGGGTGGGACAATTTTGGAAATTGTAATAATTTGATTTATTAAATTGGACCTGCGTGTCCAGCCTTATCACCTATATACTCTTTGTATTCTCTTCTCACCTATTCCCCTCTATGTATATGAGGTTTCTTTAGAAGTGTAGTGTAACGGGTAGAAGTAAATACAAGTGCTAGCTTTGGAGAGAGAAAATGAGAGATTTGATCTAGGATCAATGTAAAGTATCCATCCGCATATCATTATTATTTTATTTCATATACGCTTTATTATGTGTTTAGAATGCATGTTTAAGGGTGTATGATGATGAGACCTTAACAAAGATAATAAATTGGTAGCCAATTTGCACGCGAAAATCCCTCAATCTATATTAAGCGATTATCCTTCCATTGAATGATTCTTGTTCAAGATCTGATTGGCATTGGTTTGTTGGCCAAAGTCAAGACCTTGTCAATTGGATGTATTTGAATCATGAGAGTTTTGTTCCACATCGGTGTCTAGTCCAAGTTGTGATTTGTTGGCCAAAGTCAAGATCACTTCTTGTCCAAAGACATTGATTACCGAAACTTTCCTTGTCAATGGGTCCCGCTTAACTGGAATCATTAGGTTTGTTGTGCCAAAGCCAAGGCCTAGATGATTCGGAGGATAAGGTTAGGAAAATGTATTAGATACATTGGCATAAGCAATATGTTTAGGACTTGGATGTCCACCTAACCGGATCTGGGAATTGGATTGGATCCAATTGATCTGTGAGATCTACCTGGTAAGTAGCATACAGCTTGTTGGCCAAAGTCAAGGTTGTATGTTATTTAACAGGATCCTAGCCCACTAGGAAACACGGTTTCCCGAGTACTCCACAGAGGGTTAGAGGCTCGACGAAAAATAGTGGGAGGCAAGTATTGAATTTGCAACATTCGTTCAATTACTCGCGCTAACACGCTCATTTATATTTTTCTCGTCACATTAATAAATGTTAGTTGGACTAATATTTAAATTGTTGTTTTAATAAACAGTTGGACTGTATTATAGTTGATTATATATAATTGGATTATATTAATCAATATATTTGAATTAATTAATTTCAGTTTACAGTTGATTTTATAATTGGATTATAGTAATCAATGTAATTGAGGTTAATTAATTTGGATTATATTTGATTATATAGTTGGACTATTATAATCATTATAATAAATAGTACCACTAATCGTTGATTAAATAGTTGGACTATTGTAATCAAGATAAAATTGAAAAGTTGGATATTTAAATATAATCTTGGATTAAAATATTTTAAATGATTTAATTTTCAAATTGGGAATAATTTCAAGATGGTCTTGGAAATTAATAATTTATTTTATTTGATAAAATAATGAATTATGGATTAGGTCTTCTAGGAAGATAATAGGACAAATCCTAAGAAGGAATTGAAGACGAGCAAGGCTCTTACTTCAAATATGTTTGTCATAATTATGTTCACAACTAGTATTGAAATTGGATTTTAAATACTTAGTGTGATACATAAATATGTACTGTTGTGCAGAATCTGCTTTAAGCAGGATACTGACTTCAGATGAGATCACTCTGCGAATAGTAAACGGGACGATAGTCGCTGTTTTAACCGTAGATATCTAAATTTAGGAACTGCCTTCGCGTTAGTACTTAAATTTAGAAACTGTTATAATGTAACTAGTTTGACTAGAAACATTATCTCTATATCGCGTATAACCCGCTGCGGGTGTACCTTTATATTCTAGAACACTAAAGTGTTTTATTATATAAAGATGATATTGAGATAAACACATTAGATGTGAATAACAGAATTTATATTTTGAATATAAATAATATCTCAAATACATAACATGACAAATTAATAGCTCAAACTGATTTGATCAGTTAAGAAACTTAATTGTGGCATGGTTGTCAGGGACACTACTAAACAAGAATCGTATATCCGCACTTTTGAAGAGCGGGTACTAGGACTGATTTGACTATTCAAATAAAGTCTACGAATCTAGTTTATTAAGCAAAGTGCTTAAAACACCTTTACTCGGTAAAAGTGAAAATGCCACCGATCTGTTAGCCCTAGTTCATAGTGAAGCAAGTGGGCCCGTGTCTAGCTAGGCTAGAGGTGGATATGAAATATTACGTGACCTATACGGATGTGGCATCGCGTAATGGTTGTGTGTTTCTTTTGAAGAACACAAATCGAAAACTTTTATAGTTTCGACACGGAATAGACAAACAGATCGGTTATAGTATTACACCATCACGGTAAGACCGTAATGAAAATACTTAAGCAGTAAGTTTCTCGTATACTTGAAAGAGTATAGTATTCTTTCAATGAGGACTCCTCTCGGAACACGTCATTTTGACGGTGTGTCCGAACAGGATTAACCGAATTTTGTTAGACATAATAAGGTTAATCACGAGTCGCTTTGAGCTACCATTTCCTTCAACGGATAAACTTTAAACAGTGCAAGAACTTATTTTGAATAAGGTTCCATAATAATCTGTTTGACAGATATCATATTAGATATGAAAGGGAAAGCCGGGTTTCTCATTCCTGACTATTTGGGTATGCTTGGCATATGTTTGGATGATACCAAACTAAAACCCAAATATGATAAGTGCCAATTGTAGGTCATCCTAGGGATACCATAAGTATTGTACTTACACCTCACTAGAACAAATTAGATTGTTGCTCACCATGCGGTTTTCCTAAGAGGAATACCGATATGCAGTGGTAAGTGGGAGGATAGTATAACTCGATGAAAATCGGAGTAATACTGTTCTAGGCACTGAATCTTAATGGAACATATATAGTTCATCAATGATGAAACTATACCATTAATCTTCGAATACACGAGAACAAAGGAAGTGATACGAGGTATCGACTCCCTATTATGACAAAGTGTCATGAGTCCGAAATGGATTCCATGTATATCAACCAGTTTGGATACTAGTTGATGTACCACATGGCATTGTGCCTATTGGTACTATAAGTCTTCAAGGAAGACGTACATGGATGGCAACATACCAACGTATAAAGCTAGGCTTTTAACGGAAAGGTATCGTTATCGACATTGTGTTGATTACGATTCAACCTTTTACCTGTTGCCACCGTAAATCCATTTGGATAATGCTTGCTGATACGAGCATAAGTTCTTGGAATTATCATTTTGATGTAATCATAATGGTGTATGATTTAATTCAAAATGAAAATGATTCTTGTGTAAATAAGAGGGTTAGTGGGAGCGCACTGACAGTGGCTGTCCTATAAAATAATGATAATACGTCATTTCTTGGAAATGATATTCCCATAAAATATATGTCGGGGAAAGCTTGACTTTCGAAATACTCTCCGTGGGCTGTACATTGAAAAATGTACAAACCTGGTGTATCATACGCTTTGAGCATATGGATTCACAAACAGGCTAATCCGAGTGATAGTCACTGGATTGATGTTAGGAACATCCGTTAGTTTCTTAGAGAACTAAGGATGCTTTCTTAGTCTATGGAGAAGGAGAACTTGAAGTGACTGGGATCACTATAGCAAGTTTCCTATAACCGATAAAAACGACTAAAAGTCACAAACGGTACTATACAGTTTGAATAACGGTGCAGTAAGCTGGAAATCTTCCAAGCAAGATACTGTTACCGAATAAACAACACATGCGGGTTAATTGCAGCAGCTGAGGCAGCAATAGAAGTCATTTGGGTCGATACATATCTAATTAGATTAGATATAGTTCTGTTAGCAGCTGAGCTAGGCATCAGCACAGGCTAAAGAATTAATGGTCTCATCAACGATCCAGATATATACTTCTATATCATCTGATTCGTTCGGATCATACATCGTGGCGATGTGATGATCGTATAAATCGCGTTAAATGATAATCAAACAAATCCGCTGACGAAAACCTTTCCTCAGCAATTTGAGCGAACCTTACATAGTTCGGGTGTTAGACACTCGAGTGACTGGCTATGTGCCAAGTGGGAGATTGTTGGATAATATGACCCATAGCGTCACTATTTGCACAGAACATTGTGTTGTTGTAGCAAATTAACTATGTAACAAGGAAATTGCACTCTCGTCATTTGTGATTAGATCACCATAGATATATAAATGAAGAGAGGTCCCTATGATTAGTTCCTGGATTGAGATGATATGAGACAGTATCAGTCCACGAAGGATTAATCATTAAATATCCCTAGCCGTAGTATTATCGAGACTGGACATCGATAATGCGGAATAGGCTAGTATTGCACTTGTGCGCGTTGTGAGGGCACAACGGCATAGTTCTCATATATATAAGTATTGGATACTTATGCAAGTGCGATAGGAGGTCGTGTTTCACCGATGGTACGGGAAACAGCTTCGCTCTGGATAGACCCCTCGGAATCCCATTGGTATTATGACTATGTGTCTATGGGAGGCCGAAATCAAGGTAGGTGTGTATAGTCTTAACCTGAGACTTGCATCGCTAATACTTACGATAATCGATAAACTTTGGATTTGGTGGTTGGGGGCTTTGACCGGTTCTGTGTCTACCACTTCTGGGTTTATCAGAGAGTCGTAGAGTATTGGATGTGATGTCGAGACGGAAGTATCACTCCAGTCATATTGGAGATGATGTCACGCAGGATACGGTACTAGTGCTCTTGAGTGTTGCGCAACCAATCGGGATATTGTGACCAGGTCATGTATATCCGATTATAGAGACTATGTTACCAGACATCCGATATGTGTTTCGGACGGGGCAGACACTTATCCAGCCCCAGCCCTAACACGTGATTATCCGATACTGGGCCGATACACACAATACTTAGTATACTACGCTTGATATAGATCTATATATTCCTGTAAGAATATTTCTGGAGAATTGGGTAGGCATGGCGCTTTGCTAGAAGCCAACCTTGTCTTGTAAATCGGTATAAACGTAGTACGAGGTACTTACGTGTTCGGATAGTCCGACGACCGTATTTACTGCCAACATATCCGGAGATCTCATGGGTCGGTTCCTGAAGATTCACCGATGACGTATGACTCGCACTTTAATTAATCTGGGATTAATTCGATGAGAGAGAAAATTAATCTGGGATTAATTACGGAGATATTTTATCTCGGATAAAATATTAATTAAAGAGAGAGAACGATTAATTTAGAATTAATCGATAAAATAATATATCCGATATATTATACGAAATTGGATTTCGACGCGGAATTAAAATTGGATTTTAATTCGGGCGAACGAATAAATTTGGAATTAATTCGTTAGCGACGTGAATAGTGATTTCGCTAGGCGTAATCATTTAATTACGACGCGACGGAAAATTCGTTAATTTGGAATTAGCGAACCCGAGCCCGAGAGTGATTGCGAGCGCATTCGTATTTTGAATCCGAGCGCGGCACGCAAGTCACATCAAGCGTCAAATCGCTAGTCGCATCAATTGTCAAATCACTTGTCACTTTGAGTGATGTGATGTGACATGACATATTGTCACTTTATTAAAGTGATGGATTTGATGTGAATAGTTGATTTGAGTTGGTGAAAAGCTTTTAAAAGCTTGAAATGAATATAACATTATTTTATTTCTTGCTTTTTGACTTTTGTAATAAAAGTAATATAGTTTTATTTATTATTTACTTGGTAATATAATAAAAAAACAAAAACAAAAGGCTTTTCTCTCTCTCTTTTGGAATGCAATTCACGTTTTTGGCAAAATGGAGCCAAAAATGTCTTCTCTTCTCACGGTCTCCTTGACCGATTTTCATCTCCATTTTTTTTGTTTTTTCACACAAAATGGAGAAGCTTTTGGATCTTGTTGCAAGATCTATGTGCTAGCACACTCTGGAGGAATACATAGGTGATAGGGAAGTGATTCTTTGAGCATGGAAGCTTGAAGCTTGGAGCTTCAATGGAGTCTTCAATGGCCGAAAATGGAGGAGACTTTCACAGCCCCAACCGTGCGTTCACTGCAGTTCCAGAAGCCATTGCCGAGCTTGAGGGAGCCAAAAAACGCATGTTCTTCATTTCATCAAAACCGTTCAATGTGAGTTATGTTTCCGCCTTACTCCTTGATGTGTTCATATGCGGTTTTTGTGCATGATTTGTTGATCTTGGGACATGAATTAAAACTCAACAGCGTACACAGAACCTGTTCAATCCCGGCCGCCAAAACTAAAACGTAATGATGTCGCAAGTATCAGCGATCAAGTCTCAAGGTTAAGAAGACCAAATACACCTATCCTAAATCAGATTCCCATAGACACATTTTCATACAACCAAGGGATTCCATGGGGTCTATCTGGAGCGAAGCTGTTTCCGTACCATCGGTAAACACAACCTCATATCACACTTGCATAAGTATCCAATACTTAATTATATGATAACTATGCCGTTATGCTCCCACAATGCGCACAAGTGCAATACTAGTCTATTCGGCATTATCGATGTCTAGTCTCGATAATACTACGACTAGGGACTTTTAATGATTAAACCTTAGTGGATTGATACTGTCTCATATCTTTTAATCCGAAAATAATTATAAGGACTTTTATCACTTTATATTTAAGTAATCCAATTACAAAATGATAAAATAAAAATTTCCATTGTCACATAGTTAATTTGTACAAAAACCATAATGTCTTTTACAAATAGTGACGCTATGGGTCATAATTTTCTAACAATCTCCCACTTGGCCTATAGCCAGTCACTCAAGCATCTAACATATGAACTATGTAGATGTCGCTCAAATTTTTGATGTGAAATAGCTTTCGTCAGTGGATCTGCAATATTGTCATCTGATGCGACCTTCTCGATCTTCACATCGCCACGATGTATGATCTCACGAATCAGATGGAAACATCGAAGAACATGCTTAGATCGTTGATGAGACAGCGGTTCCTTAGCCTGTGCTATAGTCCCGTTATTGTCACAATACAATAGAACAGGCTCAGCTGCTAACGGAACTACTCCTAATCCAATTAGGAATTTACGGATCCAAACTGCCTATTTTGTTGCTTCAACTGCAGCAATGTACTCCGCTTCTGTTGTTGAATCGACAACAATCTCTTGCTTGGAAGATTTCCAGCTAATTGCTCCGTTGTTCAAATAAAATACGTACCTGGATTGCGACTTAGATTCGTCTTTATTGGTTTGGAAACTTGCGTCGGTATACCCAGTTACCTCAAGTTCTACATCTCCATAGATTAAGAAGGCATCCTTAGTTCGTCTAAGATACTTAAGGATATTCTTAATCGCCATCCAGTGGCCATCACCTGGATCGACTACACATGCTCAAAGCATACGAGACATCAGGTCGCATACATATCATGGCATACATGATCGATTCGACTGTCGAAGCGAACGGGATCCGACTCATGTTGTCTCTCTCATCTTGAGTTTTAGGACACATGTCTTTAGATAGAGTGACGCCATGTGACACTGGCAACAGTCCCCTCTTGGACTGATCCATATTGAATCGCTTCAACACTTTGTCAATGTACGTGCTCTAGGAGAGTCCAAGCAGCTTTCTAGATCTCCGTAGATCTTTATTCTTAGAATATAGGCTTCTTCTCTCAGATCTCTCATGGAGAATTTTAATGAAAGCCAAGCTTTCACCGATTGTAGCATGGGAATGTCATTGCCTGTAGGCACTGTATTTTTGCATGTAAGTCCCGATGATGAGTCTCATTTAGAGGCACTACCTTTTAAGTTGCGGAAGTCGCGGGAAACGGACGTCGGAAGGAAGAAGTCAGAAATTAGTACTTTGTTGGACTTAATTCATTTGCCTAGCCTTGGGTTCGCTTGTTGGATTTCTGTTTTAAAACTTAACCATGGCCCGAAACCCCAGCAAACCACTTATCCTTGGCCCAAAACCCTTGTAATATACACCAAGCCCCCCACATCAAGCCACACGCCCACCACACCAAGCCCACAAAGCCAAGCCCACACGCCCACCACACCAAGCCCACACGCCCAGCACACCAAGCCTAATAAAACACATCCAAAAATAACAAATCACATATTTAACACATGATGAAATCGAAATAATCACATACCTAATTAAAACAAATCAAATAAATCCATTCCTAATTAAAACAAATCACCTACCTAAATGAAACAAATCAAATATATGATCTTCCTAATTTGAACAAATCACCTCCCTAATTTAATTAGATGCTTTCCTTGTAAGATACTAATTAGAAATATTCCCCCCATAATTGCTTGATTCCTTTCCTATTCACACAAAGAGAACCCTAGCTTTTGCCTATAAAAGAAGCACAAAATTCAACCCTCACCTCTCATAACATTCACGCACAAAAAAAAAAGAACATGAGCCAAGCTCTATTCACGCAGCCCTCACAGAAACCCTAACTCTCTTCTTCTTCCACCTACTCGCCCTCTCTCTCGAACGCAGTAACATTTCTCTCTTCCACCATCACGACACTACACCATACACTTCACTCTCTCCACGCAAGCCCTCTCCCACCGAACTGCACGTTGAACGTGTATGAAGCCCTCACGTTCACAAGCCAACACATAAATTAAACACTCACACACCTGGCAACTGACTCACTAGTAAACAGCCACACATCCCTCAACTCAACCCCCATGCAGCCAACACGTCCATAACCTTCATGTTCAACACACGTAAAAGACCCCACTCGACAGCCTCCATTCAACACAATATAGCAGCCACACCTTAGTAGACCTCACACACCCACCATCAGACAAATAAAATCCCTACTAATCGGCCAAATAGCGAACACTCAGATCAACCAATAAAATCCCACATCGACCATAAACCACCCCCTCTTCTCGCCTAACCGACACAGCCAGAAACCCCAGACACATGCACGTCACTCATGCACATAACACACACTGACGCATATAAATAAATCCTCTTAGCCGACTAAATTACCTTCAACCTCACGCCACTCAACATACCCCTCCCTACGTAAAACACATGCATGCAGACCTCATAACGAAAGCATCCAATAAAGCACGTTTATCACCCATAACAGACACTTGAGACACGTCCCCGTAAGCCATCCCCTGACCGAACAATAAGCCACCAGATCGAAGCAAAACAGCCCCCAAAAATACCCACAAATGACCACAAACTACACCAGAAACTGCCCCGTAAAACCCGCAAACCGTAGGCCAAAATAGTCCCGCATTACCGTAAAATAGTAAGCCTAAATCGTGACCAGAAATAGCCGTAAAACAGAGTAAAATAACAACCCAAACAGTGAAACAGCGAAGGGAAACATCTAACCAGTGAACCAGAGGAGTGCGGAGCGTCAACCCTTCCGACGGCCGTGTAACGCGCTTCCGAGAGACGACTTAAGAGGTTAGACCTGAGGGCACCCCTTTTTATTTATTATCCTTTACTTTTATTTCGCATGAGTATTGTGGATTGGTGCTTGATGTGATTTCCGGATGAATAAAATATGTATTCTCTCTTGTGGTATATCGGATGGAAACCCGGATGTAAATTCCGTAGCCGAATCCGAATGGACGGTAGTTCGTTCTACACTCGGGATACAAAGCCGCGTATCGCTTGAGAGACACACATATTTTGTTTCATCCAATTTTGTGTTTGAGCATGATTTAGTCGTTTTCACTTTATTTTATCTTGCTCGTCTATCATTTGCATTTTATATTTCGCCATTTACTGTCTACACGTTATTTGTTTATGTATTGATGATATAGTACGCATGGGTAAATCAAGTTGGATTAAAGGTCCTCTATTTTGAGGGATGAAAAGCCTAAGGGCTACCTTTGCCACGATATTTTGCCGCGCCGGACGAAGTATGTTTGATTGAATGTGAGATATGTTCAATCAAGTATACGAGGTCCTATATTATTATTGTCTTTATTTATATGCATTGTAATGTAATGTGCATGGGTTTAGTATGTTGGTCTAAAGGTTCTCTATTTGAGGGAAGAAAAGTCCAAAAGGCTACCTTAACGATAATACTTTGCCGTGCCGGACGAAGTGTGTTTGGTTGAATGTGAGATATGTTCAATCGAGTATACGAAGTCCTATATTATTGTATTTATTTTATATGTATTGTAATATAATGCGCATGGGCTTAGTATGTTGGTCTAAAGGTTCTCTATTTGAGGGAAGAAAAGTCCAAAAGGCTACCTTTACGACAATACTTTGCCGCTCCGGATGAAGTGTGTTTGATTGAATATGAGATATGTTTAATCGAGTTTACGAAGTCCTATATTATTGTCTTTACTTTCTATGCATTGTGATATAATGCGCATGAGCTTAGTATGTTGGTCTAAAGGTTCCCTATTTGAGGGAAGAAAATTCTAAAAGGCTACCTTTACGACAATATTTTACCGCGCCTTTTATTATTCCGTCATTTGCTTTTTGTATGCCATCTCCTTGTTTATTCATGCATCATAATGCACATGGGCTTATTACATTGGTCTAAAGGTTCTCTATTTGATGGAAGAAAAGCCTAAAAGGCTACCTTTACCGCGATACTTTGCCGTGCCATTTATTATTTACTTTTCTGTATCGTATCATTACACGTTTATTTCGATGTATAATTGCCTCTTTAATATTCTCTTTACATTATGCACTTGATTGCCTCTCTTTATTATGCATGGTACCATTATTGTCTACTTGCGTTTCCGTATCGTAAATATAATGTGCTTATGAAATCATATGCTTGCCGTTATTCCGATTTACCTTTATGCATGCAAACTTAGAGATAGGTTATATTCAAACTTAGATATGAACTTTATTTTCATGCATGTGAACTTAGAAATAGAATACTATTGGAGATGTATGTTGCGTAGATTCGGATAAGTTATTGCACAAATCATTTCATTACAAGTGGCATAAGTAAGGGACCATTCCGAACCCAACGGTTTGAGGTCTTCCCTTGCTAGGGGTGAGTGCGGCCTTAAATCATTTTCTCGATTCACACCGGGTGGTGACTCCATGTTATTTCTCCGATTTAGTTCCCCCGTGGACTATTCCGTACTCCCAACTAGGCCGCGAGCCTGGAACAGCGTCGCCGATTTCTGTGTCCTACATTGCCCATAAGCAATACATCATCAACATAAAGGACAATGAATGTCGGTGCACTCCCACTAACCTTCTTATATACATAAGGATCATCCTCATTTTGAATGAAATCATATTCTTTGATGATCTCATCAAAACGCTGGTTCCAAGAACGCGATGCTTGCTTCAATCCATAAATGGATCGATTTAACTTACAAACCTTATTTGCAAGTTTTGGTGCGACAAAACTGTCAGGCTGTTGCATATAAACATCCTCCAAAAGGTTTCCGTTAAGGAAAGCGATTTTGACGTCCATCTGCCATATCTCATAATCGAAATATGCAGTAATAACAAGCATAATCCGAATAGATTTAATCATAGAAACTGGTGAAAATATTTCATCGTAATTGACACCATGTCGTTGATGATACATTTCGCTACAAGCCTAGCTTTGTACGTTTGTATGTTTCCATCCATGTCGGTCTTCTTCTTGAAGATCCACTTATAACCAATAGACTTTACACCTTTTGGTGCATCAACCAGTGTCCAAACTTGGTTGGTGTACATGGAATCCATTTTGGACTTCATGGCATCTTGCCATAAAGCGGAGTCGATATCTTGTATCGCTTCCTCATACATAGCTGGTTCGTCTTCCTCAATAAGATTAACATCCACATGAGGTGAGATCAGAAACCCATATCTATCAGGTTGGTTTTTGACTTTCTACGACCTACGCGGTCATTGTGTATTCGAAGGTTGTGGTACGGTTTCATCCCTGTTGAACTGTTGTTATTCCGTTAAGGATTCTGCGCCAGGAACAATATCACTCCGATTTTCATTGAGTTCCACTTTCCTCCTACTAACCACTGCATTAAGGAATTCTCTTTCAAGGAAAAATGCATGTAGAGCAACAAATACTTTGTTCTCTTGTGGGTTGTAAAAGTAATATCCTTTGGTTTACCTAGGATAACCTACAAATAGGCATTTATCCGATTTGGGTCCTAATTTGGTACCTTCAAATGTTTAACGTATGCCCAACATCCCTAAATCTCCAGGAATGAGAAACCCAGTTTCTTTCCTGTCCATATCTTATACGGAGTTTGTTGAACAACTTTGATGGAACCTTATTCAAAATAAGTATTGCACTGTTCAATGTGTATCCCCAGAAGGAATTAGGTAGCTCTGTGCGACTCATCATAGACTTTACCATATCCAATAAAGTTCGGTTTCTCCGTTCGGACACACCATTTAACTGAGGTGTTCCGGGAGGAGTCCTTTGTGAAAGAATACCATACTCTTTCAGGTAGTCAAGAAACTCATTGCTCAAGTATTCTCCACCACGGTCCGACCGTAATGTCTTAATACTTTTACCGGTCTGTTTTTCTACTTCGTGTCGAAACTCTTTGAATTTCTCAAAGGTTTCCGACTTGTGTCTCATAAGATACACATAACCATAACACGATGCATCATCCGTAAAGGTTACGAAGTATTCATATCCACCTCTAGCTTGGCTAGAATGGGCCCACATACGTCACTATGAACGAGGGCTAACAGTTTGGTGGCACGTACGCCTTTACCGCTAAAAGGTGATTTAGGCATTTTGCCTAATAAGAAAGATTCACAGACGTCATATGAATTTGAATCAAATCCGTCCAAGTACCCACTCTTCGAATGTGTGGATATACGAGTCTTGTTAATATGTCCCAGACGACAATGCCATATATAAGTTTCATCTTTGTTACTTAGTTTAAGTCTTTTGTTTGTTATATTATATGTTTGAGATTTATTTATATTCAAAATATAAAGACCATTTTTAGCATCAGCAGAATATATCTCAAAATCATCTTTATAAACAAATCACCCAGTGTTTCGGAATACAAAAGTGTACCCGCATTGGGTCAAACAAGATACAGAGATAATATTCCTAGTCAAATTAGGTACATAATAATAGTCTGAAAGTTTAAGTACATGCCCCGAGGGAGTTCTAAAACAAAAGTGCCAACGGCCAAAATGGTGACTCATGTCCCATTTCCAACGCGTAGATCAATCTCCCCTGAGGTCGGTCTCCTTCTAATCTGTAAATCCTGCACTTCAGTACATATATGAGTACCACAACCAGAATCAAAAATATAATTTTTAGAACTAGAAGTAGACATGTTTATCTCAATAACAAACATACCTGAAGCCAGTGCCTTCCCGCTTTCTTATCCTTCATCTGTGCCTTGTACTCATGACAGTCACACTTCCAGTGACCCCGTTTGCCACACTGCAGGCATACATCTTGGGATTTATCCATTGACTTCCCAAAAGTCTTTGACGATTTGGCATTGCCCTTCTTCTTCTTCTTGATACCTCCAGTTGCCTTGGGCCAAGCCATTGGAGACTGAGATGTTGAAGTGAAGTGCGCCTCGCGCTTCTTGCCTTTTACAAGCTCATTTTTAGCTTCTCTCAGTATGGACATTAACTCTCCAAGAGTATCATCTTGGTTCATCATATTGTAGTTCATGATGAACCCACTCCAAGTGTAAGAGAGAGACTGTAAGATCAAATCTATCGAAGTCTCAGCCTCGAAGACAATGCCCATCTGTGTCAGCTGATCGATGTCAGCAATCATCTGTGACACATTGTGCTCAACAGACGTACCCTCTGAATTACGAGCACGAAAGAGCTTCTTCTGTAACTCATATCTCTGCGATATAAGATTGGATCGATGAAGATCATGCAACTTCGCCAACATGTTATAGAGATCTAATCCTTTATTCTGTCGACGTAATTGTTGAGTTATAGCAGCAAGCATAATGGACTGAGCAGTGGAGTTGTCATCGCTATGAGTCTTCCAAAGATCTAGCTCAAGTAACTGATCAGGTCCGGGCTTAGGCCCAAGAGGTCTCTCTATAGTATAGAGTAACTTCTCGGATCCCAGGACAATCATGAGATTTATTTTCCAGTCAGAAACGTTCGTGCCGTTGAAGACATTATCACCCATGATGATGTCCGGACATTATTCTTTTCTGTCATCTTAATTGCAATAGTCAAACTACTCAATTAACGAAGTATGGGTACAGTCTAACTGTTACAAGAAAAATAATAAAATATTAGTCCAACTAATAAATATTTTTAATTGACGAAATAATTTGAAAGCGCGTATTTGGCAAGTATTTGAACGAAATTGCAATTCAATACAAGCCTCCCACTATTTTTCGGCGAGCCTCTAACCCTTTTTTGAGTACTCGGGAAACCTAGTTTCCTAGTGGGCTAGGATCCTGTTAAATAACACACAACCTTGACTTTGGCCAACAGCTGTATGATGTTTAACTAGATAGATCTCTAAGATCAATTGGATCTCATCCAATTCCTAGATCCGGTAGGTGGACTTCCAAGTCCGAAACATATATATAATATATATGTCAATATATCCCATATATTTGCCTAACCATTTCCTCTGAATCAACTAAGCCTTGGCTTTGGCACAACAAGCTTAATGATTCCAGTCAAGCGGGACCCATTGACTTTGGAAAGCTTCGTAATCTATATCGATGAACAAAAAGTGATCTTGACTTTGGCCAACAAATCACAAATTGCCCACGACATGCGATATGAAACAAAACCTTCATAATTCAAACACATCCTCGATGGACAAAGGTCTTAACTTTGGCCAATAAACCAATGCCAATCTTGGATCTTGAGAATGAATCATTCAATGGAAGGAAAACGCTTAATATTTATTGAGAGTTTTTCGTGTAATTGGCAACTAATTAATTATCTTTGATTAGGTCTCATCATACACCTTTAAGCATGCAATCTAGAAGCATAATAAGATATGGTAAATAAATTAATAATGATATGCGGATGGATATCTCACAAATTGTTCCTAGAATAAATCACTCCATTTCCTCTCCCCGGTTAGCACTATTCTAACTTCTACCCAATTACATAATACATCAAAGAAACCTCATTAACATTGAGGGGAATTGGTGAGAAGAGAATTACAAATAAGTAAGGAGATAATAGGCTGGACACGTAGGTCCAATTAATAAATTCTAAAATTATTACAATTTCTAAAATTGCCCCCACCCTTCTAATATCCATCCGATATATATTATTCATACAACTCATTCAAGTATTCACACATAGCATGTTATTCAATCAATCTAATCCAATTAATTAATCTTTGAATTAATGATCATCCAATGTTCAAACAACGATTTGATTTGCGCTAGTCCAACTCGTTTAAGAATAAATACTTTTAAGTACGTATTCTTGAATTATATCGAACTACAATTTTAAATCTAATTTATTTGTATTACTAATTCCATTTTAATTCCAAATTAAATACTTACACTTATTTATGTGCCTTAAAGACTTGGATTCCAAATCCAATCTTAATGGGTCTCAAAGGCCCAATAACATCCAATGTCATTTTAATTAAAGTCCAATGGGCTTTTAACTGATTCTCAAGGCATGGGCTTTGGCCATAATGGATCAAACCCAAAATGCCAAGGCCCAATAGGAATAACCTTATTGCCAACAAATCAATTTAGGCCCATTAGGCCCAATAAAATTCTTTAAAGGGCTAAGTGATGTATTTGGATTTTATGGAATTGGTTTTGGGCCAATTGGATCAATCCAAAAGTCCAAAACCAAACTTGGTCAAGCCCAAATACACACTTTTAGCCCAATTAAACTTTAAAGGCCAATTATTATAATTTAATATTCCAAATATTTTAATTATTATAATTAAAGTGTATTAGCCATGATTAATCAATTAACCTTAATATTTCCAAAACATCAATTAACTAATTAATCATGCTAAAGTTAATCAATTTATGCTCAACACAAATTGAAGCAAAACATATCATTTTCATGCTCAACATGCTATTTGAATTTGACATAATCATTATTGACTTTGATTCTAATCTAATCAAACCAACAATCAACATTTAATAATGTATTTAAACACATCCAATGTTGTAAAAAATAATTTTCAAAGTAGCAGTCTACTGTGAACACATTCGGCCAAGGTAAGAGAAAATTTAAATGTTGATTCAATCAAATTTTCTCAAATCTAATCATGCATAACTTTAAGTTATCATATTCTAAGCATACTCAAACAATGAATTTGAAGAAATCATGCTCAAAACATAAAAACCCCAAATTAAAGTCTTAAGAACCCTAGAATTTTTCATGCTTAAAATTGACTCATGATACCATTGTTAGTGTTCCTAGAACATGCCAAGGATCTAATAAGCATGAATATGTGTGATTAAGATCATTATAAGTTGCAGAATATACTTACAATGAACGAATTGGAATTTAAAATTTTGAGAAGAGATCTCCAAGATCCAACCTTTGAATGTTGATTCCAAGCTTTGAGTTGTTTCCCTATCACTTTTGTTGATTTTTGAAGTGCTAGCTTGGAATGATTTTGCCACAAAATCAAAGAGACAAGAAGGAGAAGCTCCCTTTTTGGATAAACTAGGGTTTCAAAATTGTGTTGTGTGTGTTCAAAGTGAGTGAGAGAAGGCTTTTGGTAAAACCAATTTACCCTTTTCACCTAAACAAGGTGGTTGGGTAAATGGTTTCACCAAAACCATTTCTAGGTGGTTGGAAAGTGGTTGGTTTGGCATAAATTCCAACCACTTTCCCAATTACCACATGTTAAATGGGCCCCACTTTTGAATTAAAAATTTAAACGGTTTCTACGAATGTTTGCAGCGGCTCGGATCTGTTTAATCCGATTAAAAAAATTTTCAATGCCAAATAATTAAATCTAAATTAATTAAATAACGATGCCTCGTAAATTTATTACGAATGCCGTTTATGAATTAATTCTAAATTAATCCGTTCGCATGTATTAAAGTCCGACTTTAATTTCGTATTGAAATCTAATTCCAATTAATATATCTGATATATTAATTTTAGCCCATATTAATAAATTAAATAGAAAAATCAAATTTAACTATTAAATTTATTTTACCAATTAATTCCAAATTAATCGCGTTCTCTCTCTTCCAAACACATTTAATCCCAGATTAAACAATGCCTCAATTAATCCCAGATTAATTTTCTCTCTCTTAATTAATCCCATATTAATTCTAATTTAAGTCAACTGTCATCGGTGAATCTTTGGGAAGCGACCCAAGAGACCTCTGGATATGTTGGCGATAAATCCGATTATCAAACTATTCGATTAAGTGCGTACCTTATACTACGTGCTAACCGATTTACAAGACATGGTTGGCTTCTAGCAAAACACCGTGCCTACCCAATTCTCCAGAAATATTCTTACTGGAATATACAATCTTTTTCAGGCGTAAAATACGTAGTATTGCGTATTGCGATCCAGTATCAGATGTCACATGCAAGGCCTGAGGCTGGAGTAGTGTTTGCCCCGTACGAAGCATATCCCGATGGTTGCAACACATTAGAGTATCAGTTGTGTATCCCTGCGTGATCATCATTTTCATATAACTGAAGTGATACTTCCATCTTGACATCACATCCAATACTCTACAATTCTCAATAAGGCCATAAGAGGTGCACACAGAACCTGTTAAAGTCCCGGACGAACAAAACTAAAGTGTAATGATTATCACAAGTATTAGCGATGCAAGTCTCAGGTTAAGACCAAATACACCTACCCTGAATTGGATTCCCATAGGCATATTGTCATACAACCAATGGGATTTCGTGAGGTCAATCCGGAGCGAATATGTTTCCGTACCATCGGTAAACACAACCTCCTATCACACTTGCATCAATATTCAATGTAAATGAGGTTTCTTTATTCTATTATGTAATTGGGAGGAGTTAGAATAGTTCTAGACGGGGAGAGGAAATGGAGCGATTTGTTCTAGGAACAATCTGTTTAAATATCCATCCGCATATCATTATTAATTTACTTTTGTGCCTTATGATGTTTTAGAAGCATGCTTAAGGGTGTATGATGAGACCTAATCAAAGATAATAAATTGGTTGCCAATTACGTGAAAAACTCTCAAAAACATATTAAGCGTTTTTCCTTCCGTTGAGTGATTCTTACTCAAGATCCAAAGTTGGCATTGGTTTATTGGCCAAAGACAAGACCTTTGTCAATTGCGGATGTGTTTGAATCATGAAAGTTTTGTTCCATATCGGTGTCTTTTCCAAGTCGTGATTTGTTGGCCAAAGTTAAGATCACTTCTTGTCCATCGACATTGATTACGAAGCTTTCCATGTCATTGGATCCCGCTTAACTGGAATAATTAAGCTTGTTGTGCCAAAGCCAAGGCTTAGTTGATTCAGAGGAAAAAGGTTAGGAAAATATATTGGATATATTGGCATATATATTGTATATATGTTTCGGACTTGGATGTCCACCTACCGGATATAGGAATTGGATGAGATCTAATTGATCTTCGAGATCTACCTAGTTAAATATCATACAGCTTGTTGGCCAAAGTCAAAGTTGTGTGTTATTTTACGGGATCCTAGCCCACTAGGAAACTGGGTTTCCCGAGTACTCGACAGAGGGTTAGAGGCTAGTATTGAATTTGCAATTTCATTCAGATACTTAGCTTTACGCGTTTTTTCAAAATATTTCATCAAACCTTTTTTAGTTGGACTAATACAATGTTATTTTTCTTGTAACAGTTAGACTGTACCCAAAAATCATTGACTAGATAGTTGGACTATCGTAGTCAAGATGACTGGGAAGGGAAATGTCCGAGACATTATCATGGGCGAAAATGTCTTTAAGGGCACGAACTTTGCCGATTGGGAAATGAATCTAAGGATAGTCCTTGGAGCCGAGAGGCTGCTGTACACTATACAGAGACCTCTTGGGCCTAAGCCCAAACCTGATGAGCTGCTTGAGCTGGAGCTTTGGAAAACTCACAACGATGATCGCGATATTACTCAGTCAATTATGCTTGCTGCTATGACTCAGCATTTCCGTCGACAGAACAGGGACTTGGATCCTTATAACATGTTGGCGAGGTTGTAAGATCTTCACTGATCTAACCGAAGATCGCAGAGATATGAGTTAGTAAAGAAGCTCTTCCGTTCACGTATGTCAGAAGGCATGTCTGTTGAGTCCTATGTGGCACAGATGATTGCTGACATAGATGAGCTGGCTGAAATGGGGATAGTCTTTGAGGCTGAGATTACCATAGATATGATCTTGCAATCTCTCCCCGATATTTGGAGACAGTTCATCATAAACTATAATTTGATGAACACTGATGATACTCTTGGAGACTTGTTGTCAGTTCTCAAGGAAGCCGAGAATGAGCTGCTCAAGGGCAATAAGCGCGAGATGTACTTTGCTTTGACATCTCAGACACCGAGGGCTGGGCCCAAGGTGACTGGAGGTGTGAAGAAGAAGCATAATAGAAAGGGCAATGCCAAATCGTCAAAGGCTTCTGGGAAGCCTAATGACAAATCTCAGGATGTTTGCCTCCAGTGCGGCAAGTGGAGTCACTGGAAGCGTGACTGCCGCGAATACAAGGCGCTCCAGAAGGAGATTAAAGCGGGCAAGGCACCGACTTCAAGTATATTTGTTATTGAAATAAACATGGCTACTTCTAGTTTTAAAAATTGGATTTTTGATTCTGGTTGTGGTACTCACATATGTACTGATGTGCAGGATCTGTGGATTAGCAGGAGACTGACCTCAGGGGAGATTGATCTACGCGTTGGAAATGGGGCACCAGTCGCCATTTTAGCCGTTGGCACTTTTGTTTTAGAACTGCCCTCAGGGCATGTACTTGAACTTACAGACTATTATTATGTACCTAGTTTGACTAGGAATATTATTTCTGTATCTATGTTAACCCATTGTGGGTATACTTTTGTATTCAGGAACACTGGGTGTTTTGCTTATAAAAATGATGTAGAAATTTGCACTGCTGTTGCAAATAATGGTCTTTATATTTTGAATATAAATCAATCTCAAACATATAATATAACAAACAAAAGGCTCAAAACGAGTAACAAAGATGAAACTTATATGTGGCACTGTCGTCTAGGACACATAAACAAGACTCGTATATCCACACTTTCGAAGAGTGGGTACTTGGACGGATTTGATCCAAATTCATATGACGTCTGCGAATCTTGCTTATTAGGCAAAATGCCTAAATCACCTTTTAGCGGTAAGGGTGAACGCGCCACCGAACTGTTAGCCCTTGTTCATAGTGACGTATGTGGGCCCATGTCTAGCCAGGTTAGAGGTGGAAATGAATACTTCGTAACCTTTACGGATGATGCATCACGTTATGGTTATGTGTATCTTATGAGACACAAGTCGGAAACTTTTGAGAAATTCAAAGAGTTTCAACATGAAGTTGAAAAACAGACAGACAAGAGTATAAAGACATTACCGTCGGACCATGGTGGCGAATACTTGAGCAATGAGTTTCTAGATTACTTGAAAGAATATGGTATTCTTTCACAGTGGACTCCTCCTGGAACACCTTAATTAAACGATGTGTCCAAACGGAGAAACCGAACTTTGTTGGACATGGTAAGGTCAATGATGAGTCGCATTGAGCTACCTATTTCCTTCTGGGGATATGCATTAAACAGTGCAATTCTTATTTTGAATAAGGTTCCGTCAAATTCTGTACAACAGACTCCATATAAGATATGGACAGGAAAGAAACCGGGTTTCTCATTCCTGAAGATTTGGGGATGCTGGGCATACGTCAAACGTTTGGAAGGTACCAAACTTGAGCCCAAATCGGATAAATGCCTATTCGTAGGATATCCTAAGGAAACCAAATGATATTACTTCTATCACCCACGAGAGAACAAAGTATTTGTTGCTCTACATGCAGTTTTCCTTGAGAAGGAATTCCTAAATGCAGTGGTTAGTGGGAGGAAAGTAGAACTCGATGAAAATCAGAATGATACTATTCCTGGCATAGAATCCTCAACGGAACAAGAACAGTCCATTCGGGATGAGACTGTACCACAATCTTCTATTACACAAGGACAGCGTAAGTCGGAGAGAATCAGGAAACAATCTGAGAGGTATGGGTTTCTAATCTCACCTCATGTAGATATTAATCTCATTGAGGATAACGAACCAGCTACGTATGAGGAAGTGATACAAGATATCGATTTCGAAATGGATTCCATGACCAAATAAGTTTGGACACTGGTTGATGCACCAGAAGGCGTAAAGCCTATTGGATGCAAATGGGTTTTCAAGAGGAAGACTGACATGGATGGCAACGTACAAACGTACAAAGCTAGGCTTGTAGCGAAGGGGTATCGTCAACGACATGGTGTCGATTATAACGAAACTTTCTCACCCGTTGCCATGATTAAATCCATTCGGATAATGCTTACTATTGCTGCATATTTCGATTACGAGATATGGCAGATGGACGTTAAAACCACTTTCCTTAACGGAAACCTTTTGGAGGATGTTTATATGCAACAGCCTGATGGTTTTATCATGCCTAGACTTGCAAACATGGTTTGTAAGTTAAATCGGTCCATTTATGGACTGAAGCAAGCATCGCGGTCATGTAACCAATGTTTTGATGAGATCATAAAAGAATATGATTTCATTCAAAACGAAGTTGATCCTTGTGTATATAAGAAGGTTAGTGGGAGCGCACTGACTTTTATTGTCCTTTATGTTGACGATGTATTGGTTATGGGTAATGACGTTCCCATGTTAACATCGGTGAAAGCTTGGCTTTCATTAAAATTCTCCATGAAAGATCTGGGAGAAGAAGCCTACATTATAGGAATAAAGATCTACCGGGATAGATCTAGAAAGCTGCTTGGACTCTCCCAGAGCACGTATATTGACAAAGTGTTGAAAAGATTCAACATGGATCAGTCCAAGAGGGGACTGTTACCAGTGTCACATGGCATCACTCTATCTAAGGACATGTGTTATAAAACTCAAGATGAGAGAAACAACATGAGATACCGTTCGCCTCGGCAGTCGGATCGATTATGTATGCCATGATATGTACGCGACCTGATGTCTCGTATGCTTTGAGCATATGTAGTCACTATCAGGCTGATCCAGGTGATGGTCACTGGATGGTGGTTAAGAGCATCCTTAAGTATCTTAGACGAACTAAGGATGTTTTCTTAGTTTATGGAGATGGAGAACTTGAGGTAACTAGGTATACCGATGTAAGTTTCCAAACCGATAAAGACGACTTTAAGTCGCAATCCGGGTACATATTTTGTTTGAACAACGGAGCAGTAAGCTGGAAATCTTCCAAGCAAGAGACTGTTACCGATTCAACAACAGAAGCGAAGTATATTGCTGCAGCTAAAGCAGCAAAAGAGGCAGTTTGGATTCGTAAATTCCTAATTGGATTAGGAGTAGTCCCATTAGCAACTGAGCCCGTTCCATTATATTGTGACAATAACGGGGCTATAGCACAAGCTAAGGATCTGCGGTCTCATCAACGATCCAAGCATGTTCTTCGATGTTTCCATCTGATTCGTGAGATCATTCATCGCAGCGATGTGAAGATCGAGAAAGTCGCATCAGATGACAACATTGCAGATCCGCTGACGAAAGTTATTTCACAGTAAAAGTTTGAGAAATATATACATAGTTCAAGTGTTAGATCATTATAAGTTACGGAATATACTTACAATGAACGGATTTGAGCTTTTAAAATTTTGAGAAGATGATCTCCAAGTTCCAACCTTTGTAGATTCCAAGCTTTGAGTTAGTTTCCCTATCACCTTTGTTGACTTGTACCAGTGCTAGCTTTGTTGATTTGAAACAAAATCCAAAGACAGGTGGAAGAGAAGCTCACGCCCAAGCCATGTGTGCTAGGGTTTTTTTTGGTTCAAAGTGTTACCAAAAGAGAGAGAGAGAGTTGGTTTTGGTAAAAGGCTTTTACCCTTTTCACCTAAACTTGGTAGTTGGGTAAATGGTTTTACCAAAACTATTACAAGGTAGTTGAGTGGTAGGTGGCTTGGAATAAATGCCAACTACCACATGTGAAGTGGGCCCCATATTTGAATTCAAAATTCAAATGTCTCTACGAACATTTGCCGCGGCTCAAGTCCGTTTAATCCGATTAAACGAACTTTCATCACTAAATAATTAAATCTAATTTCATTAAAAAATGATGCCTCGTAAATATATCCCGAACGTCGTTTACGAATTAATTCTAAATTAATTCGTTCGTTCGTATTAAAGTCCGACTTTAATTTCGTAATGAAATCCAATTCATATTAATATATCCAATATATTAATTTTAGCCCATTCAAATAAATTAAATAGAAAAATCAAATTTAACTATTAAATTTATTTTACCGATTAATTCCAAATTAATCGCGTTCTCTCTCTTACGAACACATTTAATCCCAGATTAAATAAAGCTTCAATTAATCCCAGATTAATTTTCTCTCTCTTAATTAATCCCAGATTAATTCTAATCGAGTCAACTGTCATCGGTGAATCTTTGGGAAGCGACCCAAGAGATCTCTGGATATGTTTGCAGTAAATTCGGTTATCGGACTATCTGATGAAGTGAGTACCACGTACCATGTGCTTACCGATTTACAAGACATGGTTGGCTTCTAGCGAAGCACCGTGCCTACCCAATTCTCCAGAAAAATTCTTACTGGAATATATAATCTATGTCAGGCGTAGAATATGTAGTATCTCGTATTACGATCCAGTATCTGATGTCACGTGCAATGCTTGGGGCTGAATTAATGTCTGCCCCGTACGAAGCACATATCAGATATCAAACAACTATTCTATTTGAATCGGATAATCATGACCTTGTCATATTATCCCAATGGTTGCAACACAATAGAGAACTAATTATGAATCCCTGCGTGATCATCATCTCCATATGTCTGAAGTGATACTTCCATCTTGACATCATATCCAATACACTACGATTCTCAATAAACCCAATAGAGGCGTACACAGAACCTGTTAAAGCCCTGGACGACCAAAACCAAAGTTTACCGTTGTCGCAAGTACTAGCGATGCAAGTCTCAGGTTAAGGCCAAATCATCTACCCTGATGCAGACTCCCATAGACACATATATATACTACCAATGAGATTCTGCGGGGTCTATCCAGAGCGAAGCTGTTTTCCATACCATCGGTAAAACACAACCTCCTATCGCACTTGCATAAGTATCCTATACTTAAACATATGAGAACTATGACGTTATGCCCTCATAAAGCGCACAAATGCAATACTAGTCTATTCCGTATTATCGATGTCCAGTCTCGATAATACTACGACTAGGGATATTTAATGATTAAACCTTTATGGATTGATACTGTCTCATATCATCTCAATCCGGAACTAATCATATGGACTTTTACCATTTATATATCAAAGTAAATAGATTACGAAATGGTAAAATGGAAATTTCATTACTACATAGATAATTTTGTACAAAAACACAATGTCTTTTACAAACAGTGACACTATGGTCATAATTGTCTAACAATCTCCCACTTGGCCTATAGCCAGTCACTCAAGCATCTAACACCTGAACTATGTATATGTTTCTCAAACTTTTGTTGTGAAATAGCTTTCGTCAGCGGATCTGCAATGTTGTCATCTGATGCGACCTTCTCGATCTTCACATCGCCATGATGTATGATCTCACGAATCAGATGGAAACATTGAAGAACATGCTTGGATCGTTGATGAGACCGCGGTTCCTTAGCATGTGCTATAGCTCCGTTATTGTCACAATACAATGGAACGGGCTCAGCTGCTAACGGGACCACTCCTAATCCAATTAGGAATTTACTGATCAAACTACCTATTTTGCTGCTTCAGCTGCAGCAATATACTCCACTTCTGTTGTTGAATCAGCAACAGTCTCTTGCTTGGAAGATTTCCAGCTTACTGCTCCGTTGTTCAAACAAAATATATACCCGGATTGTGACTTAGAGTCGTCTTTATCGGTTTGGAAACTTCCATCGGTATACCCAGTTACCTTAAGTTCTCCATCTCCATAAATTAAGAAAGCATCCTTAGTTCGTCTAAGATACTTAAGGATGTTCTTAACCGCCATCCAGTGACCATCACCTGAATCGGCCTGATAGCGACTACACATGCTCAGAGCATACGAGACATCAGGTCGTGTACATATCATGGCATACATGATCGATCCGACTGCCGAGAAGAATGGTATCCGACTCACGTTGTTTCTCTCA
Source organism: Zanthoxylum bungeanum (assembly GCA_019454045.1). Classification (NCBI taxonomy): domain Eukaryota; kingdom Viridiplantae; phylum Streptophyta; class Magnoliopsida; order Sapindales; family Rutaceae; genus Zanthoxylum; species Zanthoxylum bungeanum. Next base: position 56,694 of record SKCR01041493.1, read on the forward strand.
TCTTGAGTTTTAGGACACGTGTCCTTAGATAGAGAGATGCGATGTGACACTGGCAACAGTCCCCTCTTAGACTGATCCATGTTGAATCTTTTCAATACTTTGTCAATGTACGTGCTCTGGGAGAGTCCAAGCAACTTTCTAGATCTATCCCGGTAGATCTTTATTCCTAGAATATAGGCTGCTTCTCCCAGATCTTTCATGGAGAATTTTAATGAAAGCAAAGCTTTCACCGATGTTAACATGGGAATGTCATTGCCCATAAGCAATACATCGTCAACATAAAGGACAATAAAAGTCATTGCTCTCCCACTAACCTTCTTATAAACACAAGGATCATCTTCATTTTGAATGAAATCATATTCTTTTATGATCTCATCAAAACGCTGGTTCCATAACCGCGATGCTTGCTTCAGTCAATAAATGGACCGATTTAACTTACAAACCTTGTTTGCAAGTCTAGGCACGATAAAACCGTCAGGATGTTGCATATAAACATCCTCCAAAAGGTTTCCGTTAAGGAAAGCGATTTTAACGTCCATCTGCATATCTCGTAATCGAAATATGCAGCAATAGCACGTTATTCCGAGTGGATTTAATCATGGCAACATGTGAGAAAGTTTCGTCATAATCGACACCATGTCGTTGACGATACCCCTTTGCTACAAGCCTAACTTTATACGTTTGTACGTTGCCATCCATGTCGGTCTTCCTCTTGAAGACCCATTTGCATCCAATAGGCTTTACGCCTTCTGGTGCATCAACCAGTGTCCAAACTTGGTTGGTGTACATGGAATCCATTTCGGAATCGATATCTTGTATCGCTTCCTCATACGTAGCCAGTTCGTTATCCTCAATGAGATTAATATCTATATGAGGTGAGATCAGAAACTCATACCTCTCAGGTTATTTCATGATTCTCTCCGACTTATGTGGTCCTTGTGTAATAGAAGATTGTGGTACAGTGTCATCCCGGATGGACTGTTCTTGTTCCGTTGAGGATTCTATGCCAGGAATAGTATCACTCTGATTTTCATCGAGTTCTACTTTCCTCCCACTAACCACTGTATTTAGGAATTCCTTCTCAAGGAAAGCCGCATGTAGAGCAACAAATACTTTGTTCTCTCGTGGGTGATAGAAGTAATATCCTTTGGTTTCCTTAGGATATCATACGAATAGGTATTTATCCGATTTGGGTTCAAGTTTGGTACATTCCAAACGTTTGACGTATGCCCAGCATCCCCAAATCTTCAGGAATGAGAAACCGATTTCTTTCCTGTCCATATCTCATACGGAGTCTGTTGTACAGACTTTGACGGAACCTTATTCAAAATAAGAATTGCACTGTTTAATGCATATCCCCATAAGGAAATAAGTAGCTCAGTGCGACTCATCATAGACCTTACCATGTCCAATAAAGTTCGTGTTTCTCCGTTCGGACACACCGTTTAATTACGGTGTTCCAGGCGGAGTCCACTGTGAAAGAATACCATATTCTTTCAAGTAATCTAGAAACTCTTTGCTCAAGTATTCGCCACCACGGTCTGACCGTAATGTCTTTATACTCTTGTCTGTCTGTTTTTCAACTTCGTGTCGAAACTCTTTGAATTTCTCAAAAGTTTCCGACTTGTGTCTCATAAGATACATATAACCATAACGTGATGCATCATCCATAAAGGTTAAGAAGTATTCATATCCACCTCTAGCCTGGCTAGACATGGGCCCCATACGTCAAAAAGGTGATTAAGCATTTTGCCTAATAAGTAAGATTCACAGACGTCATATGAATTTGGATCAAATCCGTCCAAGTACCCACTCTTCGAAAGTATGGATATGCGAGTTTGTTTATATGTCCCAGACGATAGTGCCACATATAAGTTTCATCTTTGTTACTCATTTTGGGCCTTTTGTTTGTTATATTATATGTTTGAGATGATTTATATTCAAAATATAAAGACCATTATTTGCAACAGCAGTGCAAATTTCTACATCATTTTTATAAGCAAAACACCCAGTGTTCCTAAATACAAAAGTATACCCACATTGGGTTAACATGGATACAGAAATAATATTCCTAGTCAAACTAGGTACATAATAACAGTCTGTAAGTTCAAGTACATGCCATGAGGTTAGTTCTAAAACAAAAGTGCCAACGGCCAAAACGGCGACTGGTGCCCCATTTCCAACGCGTAGATCAATCTCCCCTGAGGTCAGTCTCCTGCTAATCCGCAGATCCTGTACATTAGTACATATGTGAGTACCACAACCAGAATCAAAAATCCAATTTTTAAAACTAGAAGTAGTCATGTTTATTTCAATAATAAACATACCTGAAGCCGGTACCTTGCCCGCTTTAATCTCCTTCTGGAGCGCCTTGTACTCGCGGCAGTCACGCTTCCAGTGACCCCGCTTGCTGCACTGGAGGCAAACATCCTGAGATTTGTCCTTAGGCTTCCCAGAAGCCTTTGATGATTTGGCCTTGCCCTTTCTATTATGCTTCTTCTTCTTCTTCTTCACACCTCCAGTCGCCTTGGGCCCAGCCTTCGATGTATGAGATGTCGAAGCAAAGTGCGCCTCGCGCTTGTTGGCCTTAAGAAACTCCTTCTTAGCTTCCTTGAGAGTAGACAATAAGTCTCCAAGAGTATCATCAATGTTCATCAAATTATAGTTTATGATGAAATGTCTCCAAGTGTCGGGGAGAGATTGCAAGATCATATCTATGATAATCTCAACCTCAAAAACTATCTCAATTTCAGCCAGCTCATCTATGTCAGCAATCATCTGTGCCACATGGGACTCAACAGACATGCCTTCTGACATACGTGAACGGAAGAGCTTCTTTACTAACTCATATCTCTGCGACCTTTTGTTAGATCGGTGAAGATCTTGCAACGGAAGAGCTTCTTCACTAACTCATATCTCTGCGACCTTTTGTTAGATCGGTGAAGATCTTGCAACCTCGCCAATATGTTATAAGGATCCAAGTTCATGTTCTGTCAACGGAAATGCTGAGTCATAGCAGCAAGCATAATTGATTGAGCAGTATCACAATCATCGCTGTGAGTCTTCCAAAGCTCCAGCTCAAGCAGCTCATCAGGTTTGGGCTTAGGCCCAAGAGGTCTCTGTATAGTGTACAGTAGCCTCTCGGCTCCAAGGACTATCCCTAGATTCATTTCCCAATCGGCAAAGTTCATGCCCTTAACGATATTTTCGCCCATGATAATGTCTCAGACATTTCCCTTTCCAGTCATCTTGACTACGATAGTCCAACTATCTAGTCAACGATATTTGGGTACAGTCTAACTGTTACAAGAAAAATAACATTGTATTAGTTCAACTGATAATATAATTTTGACGAAATAATTTGAAAGCACGTAAAGCTAAGTATCTGAATGAAATTGCAAATTCAATACTAGCCTCCCACTATTTTTTGGCGAGTCTCTAACTCTCTGTCGAGTACTCGGGAAACCCAGTTTCCTAGTGGGCTAGGATCCCGTTAAATAACACTTAACTTTGACTTTGACCAACAAGCTATATGCTATTTAACTAGGTAGATCTCGAAGATCAATTGGATCTTATCCAATTCCTAGATCCAGTAGGTGGACATCCAAGTCCGAAACATATATACAATATATATGCCAATATATCCAATATATTTTCCTAACCTTTTTCCTCTGAATCAACTAAGCCTTGGCTTTGGCAAAACAAGCTTAATGATTCCAGTTAAGCGGGACCCATTGACATGGAAAACTTCGTAATCAATGTCGATGGACAAGAAGTGATCTTGACTTTGGCCAACAAATCACGACTTGGACAAGACACCGATATGGAACAAAACTTTCATGATTCAAACACATCCGCAATTGACAAAGGTCTTGACTTTGGCCAACAAACCAATGCCAACTTTGGATATTGAGTAAGAATCACTCAACGAAAGGAATAACGTTTAATATGTTTTTGAGGGTTTTTCACGTAAATTGGCAACCAATTTATTATCTTTGATTAGGTCTCATCATACACCCTTAAGCATGCTTCTAAAACATCATAAGGCGCAAAAGTAAATTAATAACGATATGCGGATGGATATTTAAACAGATTATTCCTAGAACAAATCGCTCTCTTTCCTCTCCCCGGCTAGAACTATTCTAACTCCTCCCAATTACATAATACAATAAAGAAACCTCATTTACATTGAGGAGAATTGGTGAGAATAGAAATACAAAGAATAAGGAGATAAAAGGCTGGACACACAGGTCCAATTTAATAAATTCTAAACTTATTACAATTTCCAAAATTGCCCTTGGCCTTCTAATATCCATTCGATATACATTATTCATACAACACATTCATGTAATCATACAAAGCATGTTATTCAATCAATCTAATCCCATTAATTAATCTTTGAATTAATGACCATCTAATGTTCAAACAATGATTTGATTTGCGCGAGTCCAACTCGTTTAAGAATAAATACTTTTAAGTACGTATTCTTGAATTGTATCGAACTACAACTTTAAATCCAATTTATTTGTATTCAATACTAATTCCAATTTAATTCCAAATTAAATATTTACACTTATTTATTTGCCTTAAAGACTTGGATTCCAAATCCAATCTTGATGGGTCTCAAAGGCCCAATAATATCCAATGTCATTTTAATTAAAGTCCAATGGGCTTTTAATTGATTCTCAAGGCATGGGCTTCGGCCATAATGGATCAAACCCAAAATGCCAAGGCCCAATAGGAATCACCCTATTGCCAACAAATCAATTTAGGCCCATTACGCCCAATTAAATTCTTTAAAGTGCCAAGTGATGTATTTGGACTTTATGGAATTGGTTTTGGGCCCAATTGGATCCAATCCAAAAGTCCAAGACCAAACTTGGTCAAACCAAGCCCATTAAGCCCAAATACATACTTTTAGCCCAATAAACATTAAAGGCCAATTATTATAATTTTAATATTCCAAATATTATAATTATTATAATTAAAGTGTATTAGCAATGATTAATTAATTAAACTCAATATTTCCAAAATACCAATTAACTTAATTAATCATGCTTAATCCAACAATTTATGCTCAACACAAATTGAAGTCAAAATTCATCATTTCATGCTCAACATGCTCTTTGATTTTAACATATATATTATTGACTTTGATTCTAATCCAATCAAACCAACAATCAACATTTAAACATGCATTTAAACACATCATTTCATGTTGTAAAAAATTAAAAACAGTGCAGTCCACTGCCTTATAGTTTCGGCCAAGCTTAGAATTTTTTTTTTGATTCAATCATTTTATTTCAAATGTAATTATGCATAACTCTAAGTTATCATATTCTAAGCATGCTCAAAGCATCAATTTGAAACAATCATGTTCAAAACATAAAATCCCCAAATTTTAGGCTCAAGAACCATAGAAATTTTCATGCTTAAAATTGGCTCATGATACCATTGTTAGTGTTCCTAGAACATGCCAATGATCTAATAAGCATGAAAACAAGTGATTAAGATCATTATAAGTTGCAGAATATACTTACAATGAACGGATTTGAGCTTTTAAAATTTTGAGAAGATGATCGCCAAGATCCAACCTTTGTAGATTCCAAGCTTTGAGTTAGTTTCCCTATCACATTTGTTGACTTGTACAAGTGCTAGCTTTGTTGATTTGAAACAAAATCCAAAGAGAGGTGGAAGAGAAGCTCACGCCCAAGCCATGTGTGCTAGGGTTTTTTTTGGTTCAAAGTGTTACCAAAAGAGAGAGAGAGTTGGTTTTGTAAAAAGGCTTTTACCCTTTTCACCTAAACTTGGTAGTTGGGTAAATGGTTTTACCAAAACCATTACAATGTGGTTGAGTGGTAGGTGGCTTGGAATAAATGCCAACTACTACATGTGAAGTGGGCCCCACATTTGAATTCAAAATTCAAATGTCTCTACGAACATTTGCCGCGGCTCGGTTCCGTTTAATCTGATTAAACGAACTTTCATCGCTAAATAATTAAATCTAATATAATTAAATAATGATGCCTCGCAAATATATCATGAACGTCGTTTACGAATTAATTCTAAATTAATTCGTTCGTTCGTATTAAGTCCGACTTTAATTTCGTAATGAAATCCAATTCATATTAATATATCCAATATATTAATTTTAGCCCATTCAAATAAATTAAATAGAAAAATAAAATTTAAATATTAAATTTATTTTACCGATTAATTCCAAATTAATCGCATTCTCTCTCTTACGAACACATTTAATCCCAGATTAAATAAAGCTTCAATTAATCCCAGATTAATTTTCTCTCTCTTAATTAATCCCAAATTAATTCTAATCGAGTCAACTGTCATCGGTGAATCTTTGGGAAGCGACCCAAGAGATCTCTGGATATATTGGTAGTAAATCTGGTTATCAGACTATCCGATGAAGTGAGTACCACGTACCACGTGCTTACCGATTTACAAGATATGGTTGGCTTCTAGCAATGCACCGTGCCTACCCAATTCTCCAGAAATATTCTTACTGGAATATATAATCTATGTCAGGCGTAGAATACGTAGTATCTCGTATTACGATCCAGTATCTGATGTCACGTGCAAGGCCTGAGGCTGGATTAGTGTCTGCCCCGTACGAAGCACATATCGGATATCAAGCAACTAGTCTCTTTGAATCGGATAATCATGACCTTGTCATATTATCCCGATGGTTGCAACATAATAGAGAACTAATTATGAATCCCTGCGTGATCATCATCTCCATATGTCTGAAGTGATACTTCCGTCTTGACATCGCATCCAATACACTACGATTCTCAATAAACCCAATAGAGGCGTACACAGAACCTGTTAAAGCCCTGGACGACCAAAACCAAAGTTTACCGATTGTCGCAAGTACTAGCGATGCAAGTCTCAGGTTAAGACCAAATATATCTACCCTGACGCGGACTCCCATAGACACATATACATACTACTAATGGGATTCTGCGGGGGTCTATCCAGAGCGTAGCTGTTTTCCGTACCATCGGTAAAACACAACCTCCTATCGCACTTGCATAAGTATCCTATACTTAAACATATGAGAACTATGTTGTTATGCCCTCACAACGCGCACAAGTGCAATACTAGTCTATTCCGCATTATCGAGGTCCAGTCTCGATAATACTACGACTAAAGATATTTAATGATTAAACTTTATGGATTGATACTGTCTCATATCATCTCAATCCGGAACTAATCATATGGACTTTTACCATTTATATATCATAGTAAATAAATTACAAAACGGTAAAATGGCAATTTCACTACTACATAGTTAATTTTGTACAAAAACACAATGTCTTTTCCAAACAGTGACGCTATGGGTAATAATTATCTAACACCCGCTCCAACTGTCGGGCAGAGACTGTAAGATCAAATATATGGAAGTCTCAGCCTCGAAGACTATGCCTAGTTGTCCCAGTTGTTCGATGTCAGTAAGCATTTGTGACATATGGTGCTCAACAGATGTACCATCTGACATGCGAGTGCGAAAGAGCTTCTTCTGCAACTCATACTTCTGCGATCTTAGGTTAGATCAGTGAAGGTCCTTCAGTTTCAACATCATACTATCGAGATCCATTCCCTTATTCTGACGTCGAAATTGAGGGGTCATCGCAGTGAGCATGATGGATTGAGCAGCTGAGTTTTCATCGCTATGAGTCTTCCACAGCTCAAGCTCAAGTAGTTGCTCATTTTCGGACTTAGGCCCAAGTGGTATCTTTATAGTGTAGAGTAACTTCTCGGCCCCCAGGACTATCCTGAGGTTCATATCCCAGTCTGGAAAGTTTGAACCATTGAAGACATTTTTGCCCATGATGATGTCCTTAACATTCAACTTTCCGGCCATCTTAATTGCAATAGTCAAACTATTCAATTAATGATGTATGGGTACAGTCTAACTGTTACAAGAAAAATAATAAAATATTAGTCCAACTAATAAAAATAATTGACGAAATAATTTGAAAGCGCGTAAAGCCAAGTATTTGAACACATTTGTAAATTCAATATTAGCCTCCCACTATTTTTCAGCGAGCCTCTAACCCTATATTGAGTACTCGAGAAACCTAGTTTACTAGTAGGTTAGGATCCCGTTAAATAACACACAACCTTGACTTTGGCCAACAAGCTGTATGATATTTAACTAGGTAGATCTCTAAGATAAATTAGATCTCATCTAACTTCTAGATCCGGTAGGTGGACCTCCAAGTCTGAAACATATATACAATATCTATGCCAATATATCCAATATATTTTCCTAACCTTTTCCTTTGAATCAACTAAGCCTTGGCTTTGGCTCAACAAGCTTAATGATTCTAGATAAGCGGGACCCATTGACTTTGGAAAGCTTTATAATCGATGTCGATGGACAAGAAGTGATCTTGACTTTGGCCAACAAATCACAATTTGGCCAAGACATACGATATGGAACAAAGCCTTTATGATTCAAACACATCCGTGATGGACAAAGGTCTTGACTTTGGCCAACAAACCAATGCCAATCTTGGATCTTGAGAATGAATCACTCAATGGAAGGAAAACACTTAATATTTGTTGAGGATTTTTCACGTAATTGGCAACCAATTATTTATATTTGATTAGGTCTCATCTTGTACCCTTAAGGCGTGATAAATAAATTAATAATGATATGCGGATGGATATCTCACAAATATTCCTAGAACAAATCACTCCCTTTCCTCTCCCCGGCTAGCACTATTCAAACTTTTACCCAATTACATAATACAATAAAGAAACCTCAGTAACATTGAGGGGAATTGGTGAGAAGAGAATTACAAAGAATCGAGAGATAAAGGTTGGACACGCATGTCCAATTTAATAAATTCTAAATTTATTACAATAATTTCCAAAACTGCCCTCACCCTTCTAATATCCATCCGATATACATTATTCATACAACACATCCATGTATTCGTACAAAGCATGTTATTCAATCAATCTAATCCAATTAATTAATATTTGAATTAAGTGATCATCCAATGTTCAAACAACGATTTGATTTGCGCGAGTCTAACTCGTTTTAGAATAAGTACTCAAAGTACAAATTCTTGAATTATATAAACTACAATTTTAAATAAAAATTTAATTTGTATTCAATACTAATTCTTTATTTAATTCCAAATTAAATGATTACACTTTTAATGCGCCTTTGTGACTTATATTCTAAATCTAATCTTAATAGGTCTCAAAGCCCAATTAACATCCAATGTCAATTTAATTAAATTCCAATGGGCTTTCAATTAATTTCTTAAGGCATGGACTTTGGCAACCAAAGCCCAATAAGGAATCACCCTTTGCCGTAAAATTGATTTTGGCCCATTAGGCCCAATTAAATTTAAAAGGCCTTAATCCAATTAATTTTTCATCAAAATGATCATACATAACTCTAAGTTATCAATATATAAGCATACTTAAACAAACAATTTGATTAAATCATGCTCAAATCAAAAATACCCAAATCATGATTATAAACCCTAAATTCTATTTTATGCTCAAATTGGCTCTGATACCATTGTTGGGTTTCTAAGGTCAAACCAAGATCATTTCAAGCATGAAATAATATGAATACGGAAAGAAGTATAGCGGAAATATACTTACGATGCTCGGTTGGATGGATGTGTTGATAATAAAACTTTGCTTCCTTTGAAATGATCCAAGCTTTTTTTGGATGTTGTATCAAGCTCCAAGCTTTGATCTTTGATTCCAAGCTCAATGGGAAAGTTTCCCTAACACCTTTGTATGAATCTTTGATGTGTGCTAGCACTTGAAAAATTGCAACAATTTTTCACCTTGTTCTTGAAAGTTTCGGCCAAGCCAAAATTGGGAGAGAAAAAGTTCACTTGGGCGTGAATGAGAGAGATGAGATGAGAGTGAAAATATTGACTTGTTATTTTGAATTTGTTCCGAGGGATCTATCCATAGCGAAGCTGTTTCCGTACCATCGGTAAACACAACCTCCTATCACACTTGCATAAGTATACAATACTTAAATATATGAGAACTATGCCGTTACGCTTCCATAACACGCACAAGTGCAATACTAGTTTATTCTGCATTATCAATGTCTAGTCTCGATAATACTACGACTGGAGATTTTTAACGATTAAACCTTTGTGGATTGATACTGTCTCATTTCTTATAATCCGAAACTAATCATAAGGACTTTTATTATTTAAATATATTCAAGTAATCTAATTACAAAATGATAAATGCAATTTCCATTGTCACATAGTTAATTTATACAAAAACCACAAAGTCCTTTATAAATAGTGATGTTATGGGTCATAATTGTCCAACACGGCCACCTTCAGACACGGGTGGACTGATCGTACCCCCATTGGCCATCGGTCGGCCTACGAGCCAAAAACCCAATACATCATTTTGAGTGGAAGGGGTCGAGTACAAGTTTTTTGAGAAGTTATGCCATTTTGGAAATTAAGGGATACTTTATGATATTTATAAGAAAATTTTCGAAAATTATATTTTGACCCCCGCAATATTACAGTTAGGTCCCTACCACGGGGCTTTCACGAAAGTCAATTTTTTTTAATCTATTCTGATGTAAATTTCAAAAGTGTTCAACATGAAAGTTATTCGTCTCGGAAAAATGAGTCCAATGGTTAAAAAATCAGCTCAATCGGAGTTCATTTGCTATTTTAATAGCCAAAATAATAAACTTTTACGCATATAAGGATATAAACAGAAATCACATAACCAGTTTTCGATACCATATATTTTTCAATGCGATGAAACTTCACTTTAAAATATTCCGATCTATTTTCTAGCACATTGTAGGACACAGAAATCGGTGACGCTATTCTAGGCTCACGACCTAATTGGGAGTACGGAATAGCCCACGAGAGACTAAACCGGAGAATAATGGAGTCACCACCCAGTGTGAACTGAGAAAATGATTTAAGGCCTCACTCACCCATCGCAAGGGAAGACCTCAAACCGTTGGGTTCGGAATGGTCTCTTATTTATGCCACTTGTAATGAAAGGATTTGTGCAATAATTTAACCAAGTCTAAGCAACCTACATATGCGAGAGTAGCCTACGTCTAAGTTTACATACAACCTATGTCTCAATTCGCATGCGTAAAAGTAAAACCTATATCTAAGATTGCATGTGTAAAAGTAAGTCGACATAACGGCAAGCACACAATCTCATGAACATATGTGTGAACGTTTCCTCAAGCGGTACGTGGAGTTGTATCGTAAGTACGGACCGCACTACCGTCCATTCGAATTTGACTACTGAATTTATGTCTGGGTTTCCATCCGATATACCACGAGAGGCAACATTCGATCATTAACGCAATCATAAACCCAATGTTGACATGAATGAAATATGATAATTCATATAACCGTAAATAACAGAAGAGAACAAAACAAATACGAAATAATTAAAACAACAATAAATGGAAATTAAATGCGAAATAATAAAAGACTAATAATGCGAAATAAATGCGAAACAATAAACATGTGACCGAAGAACTCGACCGTTTTCAATATAGGAACCCGGTTGGACGTATTCCACGTCCAACCAAGCATGCCGTGTCCGGGATAACAAAATAAAATATAACAAAGGGTGCCCTCAGGTCTTAGCTTTTAAGTTGCTTCTCTGGAGTGTGTTGGGACGTCGCCGGAAGGGTTGCGTTTCTGCTGCTTTCACTAACTCGCTATTTTTGCACGCTGTTTTGTCTGTTTTTATTCACTGTTTTGGTGTCGATTTGGGATTATTTTGGGGTGTATTTTGCTGCTTTCTTAGGGTGAGTTTTTTTGGGTTATTTTGGTGTCAACTTGGGACTATTTTTTTAGATTATTTTAGGGGTTTTGTTCTGGATTTAAAGGCTTAATTTTTTTGTTTGCTTAATCGTTGAAGGGCTATTATTTATGGTTTGTTTAATCGGTGGAGGGTTGTTATTTATGGTTTGTTTACGTGTAGGATTTGAGTGGTCTGCTTGCGTGTCAAGGAGTTAGGGTTTAGTTTGGTCGGTTGGTAAGTGGCGTGCATGTGTCTGTGAGGAGAGAAGTGAGTTCGTGGCCTCTGTATGTTTTTGTAAGGTTTGTCTCTTACGCGTGTGTTGGCTGCTGGGATCTGTGTAGTGTGTGGCCACGTGGTGTGCTTTAAAGTATTCGACCATGAATATGTTTAGGGTTTGTTGAATCTGTGAGAATGGGCAGTGCGTGAAAGCTTATTGTTTGTAGGTTTAGTTGGCTTTTGTTTGTAGGTTTAGTTGGCTTTTGTTCACTTTTTGGCCGAGAACATTAGGGTTTGTTGTCTCCTTGTGTTTATGTGTTAGCAAGAGGGTGAGTCACGCGAGAGAGAGTGCTTTTGGTTTTATATCTCGTGATTATCGTGTCAGGTCTCTAGGGTTTTTGTGTATTCTTGGCTTGTTTAACGTGTGCATTGAAGGGCTTTGTTGAAGGGTGTCGAATGGTGCCGTGAGTGTGTTTTCAGTATTTGGTCAGTTTGGTAAATGAGTGGATTTGGTTAAAGGTTGGTTCTTTTGGCGTGAGTTTTGTTGGTCGGTTAGTGGAGAGATGAAGGGCTATTAGTTTAGCTGTGAGAGGAGAGAATAGCCGAGAGGGAAAGATATGATGTGAGTTTAGGATTTTACCTATTTTGTTTGATCTTGGCCGAGTCTAGGGTTTGTGTCTTCACGGTTTGAAAGAGAGATCCGAGTGTGTAAGTGCCGAGAGTTATTTTTTGTGAGTGGAAGAGAGAAGAATAGGGTTTTAGAGAGAGAGAGGCGTGATGGAGAGGGAATATTAGGGTTTTTTTTTAATATTTTAGAGAGAGATGGGCGATAGGTTAAGAGGGAGTTAGAAGTGAGCTCCCAAGGTTTGGTTTATGTGTCTTTTTATAAGAGAGGGTTAGGGTTGTCCTTATACGGGTAGGAAACAGAGATTGTGTAATTAGGGGGATGGCTTTTAATTAGTGTGTTATAAGGAAATGATTTCTTTAATTAGGAAGGTGATTTATTTAATTTTGATTTGATTTGATTTCTTTATTTTGGGAAGGTGATTTGTCTTGATTTTGCATGTGTTTAATGTGTGATTTTGTATTTTTTGGAAGGAGGTGGGCATGGGGTTAGAAGCCTTGGGCGTTTGGTTTGTTTTGGTGGGCTCGGTGTGGGGTTTGGTGATGTATGGGCTTGGTGTGGGACTTACGGGGTTTTTGGGCTAAGGATAAGTGGCTTGCGGGGGTTTTGGGTCAAGGGTGTGTTTTTAAAACAGAGGTCCAATGAGCGAACCCACTGCTAAGCAAACGAATTTAGTCCAACAAGATATGGATTTCTGACTTTTCCTTCCGACGTTCGTTTCCCGCTACTTCCAAAACTTAAAGAGGAGTGCCTCCATACGAGACTCGTTTCCTGCTAATTAGTGTAAAAATGCAGTGCCTACAGTCGCCCCCATTTTGGTGGGACTTGTGCAATGTGTAACAGTGACAATTCTATCAAAGTTATGCAATGCATTTTCACTTACCTGGCTCACCAGCTGCCACCTGACTTGCCTACTGCTTCGAACTGAGTTGATCTGGTTGTACTATACCCGACATGTTAAACCCCATACCCGAGGTGTCGTGATTGTGTCTCTATACCCGGAGTGCCATACCGACGTGCTAAACCCCATACCCGAGGTGTCACAGTTGTGTCTCCATACACGGAGTGCCATACCTGGCGTGCTAAACCTCATACCCGAGGTGTCGTGGTTGTGTCTCCATACCCGGAGTGCCATACCCGGCATGCTAAACCCCATACCCAAGGTGTCGCGGTTGTGTCTCCATGCTCGGAGTGCCATTTTCGGCATGTTGATGATGTATTAGTGGTCCATTTTTGAACCGTCAGTGAGTTGAGATGAGGTTATTGTTCCCAAATTGTGATGAGGGTCTTGTTCCCGAGTTGAGATGAGGGACTTATTCCCGAACCACCGAGTGGGTTTTGTTCCCGAACTGAGTTGAGGGTCTTGTTCCCGATTGTGGATCTTGTTCCTGAATTGTGCTGATGGTCTTATTCTTGATTTGAGTTGAGGGTCTTATTCCCTGAATTGAGATGCTTTGTTCCCTGGGCTTTGTTCCCGTTATGCTGAATGTGATGGCTAGGTAATTTTGACCCATGGGCTTTGTTCTCGAACCACCTGTGGGCTTTGTTATCGAGTTATGTAGAGAGTGGGCTTTAATCCCTGGGCTTCATTCCCGAGTTGTGTAGAGAGTGGGCTTTGTTCTCATCGTGCTGAATGTGATGGCGAGGTGCTTTTGACCCCTGAGCTTTGTTCCCGAACCACCTGTGGGCTTTGTTCCTGAGTTGTGTAGAGAGTGGGCTTTGTTCCCGTACTGTGTTGATGGTGGGCTTTGTTCCCGAGCTGTACTGAATGTGGGCTTTGTTCCTTGGGCTTTGTTCCCAAGCTGTGTTGACTGTGGGCTTTGTTCCTGAGCTGTACTGAATGTGGGCTTTGTTCCCGAACTGTGTTGGCTGTGGGCTTTATTCCCGATATGTACTGAATGTGGGCTTTGTTCCTGAAATGTGTTGATTGTGGCTTTATTCCCGAGCTATATTGATTGCAGGCTTTGTTCCCGAATTGTGGGTCTTGTTCCCAAATTGAATTGTGAGCTTTGTTCCCAAATTGAATAGAGAGTGGGCTTTTTTCCCGAACTGAATTGATTATGGGCATTATTCCCGAACTGAATTGATTGCGGGCTTTGTTCCCGAATTGAATAGAGAGTGGGCTTTTTTCCCGAACTAAATTGATGGCGACCTTTGTTCCCGAATTGAATAGAGAGTGGCCTTTATTCCCGAATTGAATTGATTGTGGCTTTATTCCCGAACTGTGTGTCTTGCCAGCTTTTCTTCAAAACCTGCGAATAAAATAAGACAAAGATTGTGTGCATGTGACGTGTATGCATGTATGCATGAATGTATTTCTTATTCCGATGGGTTAGGTCTTCCTTGTGCTCCTCGGTGCTTCTCGCATACAAAAGTATTTGATCACCCCCTGGGTCGGCTTAAAATTTCTCCCTGTCAATTCTTGGTGATTGCTCAGTTTCCTTTGGTCCCATGACTCAATATCTCGTTATGTCTCTGATTCGCGAGTGTAGGCACTATATTTTTCATATAAGTCTCGATGATGAGTCTCGTATGGAGGCACTACCTTTTTAGTTGTGGAAGTCGTGGGAAACAGACGTCGGAAGGGAAGAGTCCAGAATTGACATTTTTGTTGGATTTCATTAACTTGTTTAGCTTCGGGTTTGCTTGTTGGACCTCTATTTTAAAACAACATCCCTAGCCCAAACCCCTGCAAGTCACACATCAAGTCTACACATCACCAAACCACACACCAAGCCCACCAAAACAAACCCAATACACGCCCAAGGAAACCAAAGCCACACGAACATTGCCTTCCAAAATAACAAAAACCACACATTAAACACATGCCAAAATCAAGACAAATCAAATTCCTTAATTAAAAGATACAAATCAAATCTCATCAAGTACCTTCATAATTTAATTAAATCATATCCCTAATCAAAAGAGAAGAAATCAAATTAAATTAAAATATATTCCCTAATAAAAAGATTTTTCCTTTTCACACACTAATTAAAAATATCCCCCATATTTACACAAGATTCCTTCCATTTTCACACAAGGATTACCCCAACCTTTGCCTATAAAAAGAACCTTTAACCCAACCTTTCACACCTTAGCTCATTCACACAAAAACACAAAAAAGAAAATAAGCCAAGCATTCACGCATATAGCCCCCAAAAGACCTCCCATTGCCGTGAAGAAGCATCCACCTTCACCCATTGCTGCAAAATACCACCAAACAATCCCTCCATATTGACACAAATCACCAACCAGAAACTGCTCCAATACACATCAAAACTGCCCCAAACTGCCTCATACACACCGTAACTCACTACCCCAAATTACCGTGAAAATCTCCCCCTAAACTGCCCAGCCGACTGCCGAATAAATTGCCCAAAACTTTCCAAGTTACTACCACAAAACAGCCCATATTTCTCCTCAAAACATTGTAAAACAGTCCTGCAAACTGCACCTGTAAGACCACCAAAAATTACACTCCAAATTACCTTAAATTACTGCAGAAACAACCAAAAACAGAAGCCCAATTCACGTCAGAAACAACATCAAAAACTGCCACAAAACAAAAAAAAAACCGCAGCCCCAAACCCTTAAATAACCGCAAAAACAGTCCTTTAATACAGCAAAAAAAGTGACAAAAAAATACAGCAAAAACAGTCCCTTAATATAGCAAAAATAGCAGCCCAAACAGCAAAATAGTGAAGGAAAATTTGAACCAGTGAACAGGAGGAGTTACGGAGCATCAACCCTTCCGACAACCGCGTACCTCACTTTCGAGAGACGACAAAAGAGGTTAGACCTGAGGGAATTTTCTTTAATTATATCCTTTATTTTTATTAATTTTAGTACTTTATTTCGCGTGAGTATTTTGGATTGGTGCATGATGTGATTTACGGATGAACGGAATATGTGATCTCTCTTGCTGTATATCGGATGGAAACCCGGACGTAAATTCCGTAGCTGAATCCGAATAGACGGTAGTGCGGTTTGTACTCGGGATACAATGCCACGTGTCGCTTGAGAGACACACATGTTTCATTTCATCCAACCTTGTATTCGAGCATGATTAGGTTGCTAGTATGTTATTTATCCCTTAAGCATGATTTAGCCATTAGTACGTTGTTTCTTTATGCATGTTGTAGTTATTTTCTTTCGTAATAAGAATTTAATTTGCGTTTATGTTTAAGTAGTTATTTATTATATTATCGTGTTTGTTGATTTGATGCGTTTATATGCTTGCGTGTCTGCCGTTATAATGACTTACTTTTAAAGCATGCAAACGTAGATATATGATTTCTTTTTTTATGAATGCGAACTAGACATAGGTTGACCTTGAATATATATGTTGCGTAGACTCGGTTATATTATCGCATAAATCCATTCATTACAAGTGGCATAAGTAAGGGTCCGTTCCAAACCCAACGGTTTGAAGTATTCCCTTGCGAGGGGTGAGTGCGGCCTTAAATCTTTGTCCCAGTTCACACTGGATGGCGACTCCATTTTATTCTCCAGTTTAGTTCCCCCGCGGGCTACTCCGTACTCCCAACTAGGCCGCGAGCCTAGAACAATGTCACCGATTTCTGTGTCCTACAGTCTAGCGACTCCACTGGAGATAGAGAAATGGCCCCGAAATAATATTGTAATGATTGTGATTTATGCTTTAGTTATCTGTGTCTACCTCGGGTTAAAAGGGGTTTAATTAAAGGCATCATCAGAGCTCGGTAATGGTTTGGTGTCCTCTTTCATACACTACCTTTCTATAAGGAAAAGCCGTGAAGGCACCTAAATAATCATGTAGTCGTAGCTTACTGTGACAGACTAATTTGGAGGACTCTTGTTTATTCCTGTCACCAAGCGATAAGAGCCTAAAAAGCTTGGGTATTTAAGAGAGCTCGCTCCACCCTCCCTCTGGGGAATCTACAACGGGAAATTCATTTGACAGCCAGTCACGCACCATAACTCGTTGGCACGTACCTTAGAGTATAAAAAAGATGCGCTCAATTGGTCGCTTGAACCCTTAAGTGGGGAGTCCTAGTTGTGGGCAATCCTTCGTCAACGAGAGCCTTTGTCTGTACTCCTATAAACCCACGTATGAACTATAGTTGTAGGACCAATAGAAACCATTCCTTTATGTTTGCGTTAGGACCATTGTCATTTGGATTCAGTTGGACTTTTTGTCATAAGGTATGGGCTTGTTGGGCCATTTAAATTGGGACAAGTCCATGCTTTATGAAAATTAGGCCAAAAGCTTCTAAAATACCGATGGGCCACTTTATACTTAGGCCCCGTTTAATTTGAAGTTATTTAGCCATGTTATCGCAAAAGTGTAAACCTGTTGGGTCTTTTCAACTGGGACAAGTTTGCACCTCACAATAGTATGATTGAATACTTTAAAATGATAATGGGCCGACCTATACATTCCATACACCTTCTGCATACATGCTAACTTGTAGTTTTAAAAGACATCATAGATACCCGTTGGGTTAAGGAAGAGGGCAGACTTGTCAAAAGGCCGTCAGCAAACATGAGCGAATCAGAGAATGAGGTATCCCATATGGATCAGCTGGAGAACAGTCTCACTAAGGTCACCGAGCAACTGCAAGCTTTGGCCACTACTGTGACTAATATAGCCGCGCCCCATGCTGGGGGAAGCTTTGAGAATGAGAGGCGTGAGGACCCTCCGAACAGGCCTATTGATGACATCCTGGTTTTTGATGACGATATGGTGGAATATGTCGCAGGAGAATAGCAGGGTCTCAAGCTGAATTACAGAAACTCTGAGATCAGGTCGAATCTTTTATCCATAAGATGATGGGTAAACAAGAAGATCTACTGGACTATGAGGCAATGACGTTTGAAGAACAGTTGCCGGCTCAGTTCAAAATGCTTGACATAGCCAAATTTAATGGGAATGGGGATCCGAGGGTCCATCTTAGGCAGTATGTCTATGTGATGAGTTTAGTGGGTTTGTCGAAACATCAAGTCCAGAAGTTGTTTGTGATGTCTCTTGAAAGGGCCCCCGTAGTATAGTACACAGCTTCGAGAGGAAAGTCAAAGATGATTGGAGGGCATTGGTAGAGGCCTTTCTGGCTCAGTACGTGACAGATTTGAAAATCGACTTGTCGTTTCGTGACTTGGAGAACACCAAGCAGAAGCCGGAGGAGAGCTTCAAGGAGTATGTGGATCGCTGGAGAAGCCAGCTTCTGAAAATACAGACTCGACCCTCAGAGAATGACTAGATTAAAATGATCATCAAGGGCACCAAGCCCTCCATCTATGGCAAGTTGAGGAGGATGACCTCCAGGATTATGGATTTTCGAAAGTTGAGGGAGACTGTTATGGATGTTGAGGAAGAAGAAGTGGAGAACCGAAAGTTTTATAGTCTGAACAGGAGGACTGTCAGAGGACCATCAAGTGCTAAGCCTGTTACTGCTGAGGTAGTTTCCATCAAGAACCGGCGCTTCTCCAACATTGGTAGACCTTTGTCCAATGTACTTGAGAAGTCGGCAAGGCAAGGACTCTTAAAACCTTTTGAGGCTAAATCGCTTCCAAATCCTCCCCCACCACACCTCAACATGAACTGATATTGTCACTTCCACCAATAACACGGCCATGACATCAACGGCTGTGCTCGCCTCCAATATGAAATCCAAGACCTCATATATTCCCACAAAATACCCGATCCGGAAAAAGAGCAACCCAACACACACCGAAACCCTTTACCGAACTATCACTTTGTACCACCACTTACCTATATGATTGGCTCTGGCGTACCTGAAGACCTTGTCCTCCAAACCTTTGACCACCAAGCCTTTTGCCTGGGGATTTGGGATAGTAGTAGTGAGGAAGAAACGGAGCAGATTAAGAGTTTCTGGCAAGACTTCTCATGTGGTGATGAAGAAGAGGTGAAGAGAATGAGCAAAAATGGGCGCTTATATGGTGGTACCACAGAGAGGGGTAAGAAAGTGTTGGCAGATGGCCGAGAAATAGCAGAAAGCGGAGACAATATTGAAGATGATGTAGTGCTGCATCAGCTGAAGAAGACACGAGCATATTTAAGTATTTGGGAGCTGTTGTGTACATCGCAGGAGCACAGGCGGGCCATGGTCGAGGCCTTGAGCAAGATAAGGGTTTGGGAAGATGAAAACCCCGTGATATTTATGGGATCAGTACAGAAAGAAGCTGCGCAGGTGATTACCTTTTCCGAGGAATAACTCTCAGCTGAGGGGAGGAACCATAACAGACCTCTATTCATTAGAAGCTGAAGTGAGGGGTAAGAAGACATCTTGTGTGATGGTCGATGATGGGTCATCCATCAATGTGTGCCCATTGAAGATTTTGGCAAGGTTGGGTATGAAGCCAACAGAGCTGAGTCCCTCCAATATGACTATCATGGCTTATGATGATAGCAAGCAAGAAGTGGAAGGTACTTTTACCGCAATGGTCAAAGTGGGCCCGATCGAGGATGAAGTTGAGTTCACAGTGCTGGATATCCTAGCCATTTTTGCTTTGTTGTTGGAAGGCCATGGTTTCAAAAGCTTGGGGACGTGCCCTCCACTTTGCATCAGGCCATTAAGTTTCCATACGGGGGAGAGATTGTCACCATCCGAGCTGAGGTAGACAACGCTGTAGCCGCTTTGGAAATACAACCTTTTACAAGGTTCCAAGTGTCGGCAATCTTTGAAGAGTGGGTGGATCCTAAGGTGGCTAGGATCATGGAGAAAATGAAATTCGAGCCAGGCACAGGCTCAAGTGTTGGAGGAGCATTGCCCGATTTCAAGAGGTAAACCACCCGGAAAGGCTTGGGATATAAGTGTGATGAGGATAAGCCGAAGGCTAAGAAAAAAGGAGTTAAGCTGATGGAATGATTTGTGAAGGCTATGAGATATCAAGGAGAACCCGAACCGGTAGAAGTTAATGGGGTCATGGTATCGGGGTTTGAGATATTCCAAGACATGCTGGGTGAGACACTGGTGAC
Source organism: Zanthoxylum bungeanum (assembly GCA_019454045.1). Taxonomy (NCBI): domain Eukaryota; kingdom Viridiplantae; phylum Streptophyta; class Magnoliopsida; order Sapindales; family Rutaceae; genus Zanthoxylum; species Zanthoxylum bungeanum. The sequence continues at coordinate 77,330 of SKCR01041493.1, forward strand.
GGAAGAAGTTATGAAGGAAGAAGATAAATGGGAAGAAGAGCTGATGAAGCTGGAGAGCCTGACCCTCGAGGAGAGCAAGGAGGATGAGAAAAGCCCGATTGCGGAAGAGGAAGTGTCTGTAGATGATGAAGACATTTATCTCCTGATTTATTTGAGGGTACTCTCGCATTTGCTAGTAATAAAGACAATCATTTTACTTACTTGCCTGAGTCTATTCCCTTCAACTTGCATGATTTGAGTATATTTGATATCAACTCAACCAAAATGAATGCGTTTAACCTTGGCACGCCTGAGAGCCCCAATTAGATTTTAATCGCAAGTGAAGTTACCTCTGATGAGCGGAGGAGATTAGAAGAGATATTTGGCAAATATGCTAAGGTATTTTCTTGGTCCTACGAGGACATGCCCGGTGTAGACATAAGCATTACTCAGCATGCAATACCGACTTATCCAAACATGAGGCCGGTAAAGCAGAAGCTTCGGAGAATGAGACCCGAATGGGCCGAGAAGGTTAGAGAGGAAGTCAAGAAGCAAATAGATGTGGGATTCCTTGAAGTGGTGAAATACCTTGAATGGTTGGTAAACATTGTGCTAGTGCCGAAGAAAGACGAAAAGGTCAGAATGTGCGTGGACTACAGAGACCTCAACAAAGCTTGTCTGAAGGACGACTTCCCTTTACCTCATATAGACGTACTGGTTGATAGTGCATCTTTATCTGCCATGTACTCATTTACGGATGGGTTCTCAGGATACAATCAAGTTCTTATGGCTAAAGAAGATAAGCACAAGACTGCCTTTTTCACAGAGTGGGGTACGTATTGCTATAAGGTGATGCCGTTTGGGCTCAAGAATGTAGGAGTCACTTATCAGCGGATGGCCACTACGTTATTCCATGACTTGATGCATAAGAAGATTGAGGTATATGTTGATGACATGATGGTGAAATCAGAGACGAGAAGTAAACATGTAGAAGCACTGGAGAAATTCCTTGAACGGGTCGACAAGTACAGCCTGCGATTGAATCCCAAGAAGTGCGTGTTCGGAGTAATGTCAGAAAAGTTACTAGGACACACTGTCGGAATGGGCAGAATAGAAGTAGACCCTGAGAAGATCAAAGAGATTATTGAGATGCCTGCACCAAAGACAGAGAAAGAAGTGAGAACATTCCTTAGGAAGATTCAGTATATTAGTCAGTTCATCGAAAAGTTGACGTCAGTATGCGAACCCATCTTCAAACTGCTGAGAAAAGACCAGCCTGTTAAGTGGAATGGGCAATGTCAAGAGGCCTTCGACAAGATCAGAGAATATTTGGTGAAACCTCCAGTCTTGAAATCTCCAAGACCAGTCAGACCCTTGGTACTGTATTTTGCCATAGAACCCGAAGCGCTGGGGCGATGATGGTACCAGCAGATGAAACAAGGGTAGAACATGTCGTCTATTATCTCAGCAATAAGATTTTCGTATGAAGCCCGTTACCAAGAAGTAGAGAAGATTGTTTGGCAATAGTATGGGCATCCAGAAAGTTACGTCATTATTTCCAGTCATACAGAATCCAAGTGGTAGCCAAGGAGAATCCTTTGAAGTATCTACACTATGTACCTTCACTGGTAGGGAATTTGGGCCGATGGTTGGTATTACTGATGGAGTTTGACATTGAGTATCTCACTTCTAAAGTGATCAAAGGGCGAGCCGTGGCAGAGTTCCTAGCATTACAACCGATAAAGGTAGATCATTACAAGTTTGAATTCCCTGATGAAGAGATCCAAGCGATAAAGGTCCAAGGATGGAAGATGTACTTCGATGGAGCAGTGAACTACAAAGGAGCCGGAATCGGGATTGTGATAGTAACCCCTGAAAGAGAAACCTTGCCGATGGCCAAGTGATCAACGTTCAGTGTAACCAACAACATGGCTGAGTATGAGGCATGCGTCTTTGGACTGACAACATTGATAGCATTGAAGGCTAAGTACGGGGAAATCTTTGGAGACTCGATGTTGCTAATTCGACAGATGCAAGGAGAGTGGAAATTGAAGGAAGACCGGTTGAAACCGTTCTTATTCCACCTCAGGAGTCTGGCATAGGCCCTCCCCAATTGTAAGTTCTAGCATTTTCCACGAGAAGAGAATCAAATGGCCGATGCATTAGCTACACTAGCCGCGACTTGGGAAAATTCGGAGAAGTTGGTAATGAGGCCTCTAGTGTTGACGACAGTGAACAAGCCCATCTACGAGATAGAAAGGATATTAGAAATAGAGGTTGACGACGGAAAACCTTGGTACTATGAAATTCAGAGATATTTGGAATGAGGGAATTCCTGGAAGAAGCAAGCAGAAAAGACAGAATAGCCATCCCGAAGTTAGCTTCTCAGTTTGTGAGTTTGAAAGGAGAACTCTACAAAAGACAAGAAAATGGAATTCAGCTAAAGTATTTGAAGAAGGAAGAGGCTCAGAAGCAATGGAAGAAGTACTCGCCGGAATATGTGGACCACATTGTAGGACACAGAACTTGGACGACGCATGCTGTTCTAGGCTCAGGGCCTAGTTGAGAGTACGGAGTAGTCCGCGGGGAACTAAACCGGAGAATAATGGAGTCGCCACCCGGTGTGAACAGGGACAAAGATTTAAGGTCGCACTCACCCTCGCAAGGGAAGACCTCAAACCGTTGGGTTCGAAATGGTCCCTTACTTGTGTCATTGTGATGATATAATTTGTGCAATAAATCAACCGCATCTACTCAATAATCATGTTCAAAGGTCACTTAGATCTAACATGCTTCCGCTAAATAAATCCTAATCTAAGTTTGCATGCTTGAAAGTAAGTCTTTAAACAACAAACACGCAATATCACACTTCGGACATATTGAGCCATCAAACCAACATAAACAAATAATTACTTAAACATGAATATAAACTAAACTAAACATCATGCATAACGAGTAAAGAAACAACATGCCTAAATAACATAATCATGCTTTAAAATTAAATAACAAAACTAAATTAAATCATGCTTAAAAATAATAAATAAACAACCTAGAACTATGACATGCTCAAATACAAATTTGGATGAGACGAGATACGTGTATCTTAAGTGGTACGTGGCGTTGTATCCCGAGTGCAGACCATACTACCGTCCATTCGGAATCGGCTATGGAATTTACGTCCGGGTTTTCCATCCGATATACCACAAAAGGAACACATATCCCGCTTATCCAACAATCACATCATGCCTCAAACGACTCTCATGCAATAATATTTTAAAAAAAAATAAAAAAAAAAAAAGAAGATAAGTAAAAGGTGCCCTCAGGTCTACCTCTTTAGTCGTTTTTGGAAGTGCGTTCCAAGTCCGTTGGAAGGGCGAATGATCCAATACCTTTTCGATTTGTTTACTCAATTTTTTTCCTCGTTGTTTTGATGCTTGGGCTGCTGTTTTAAGTCCGTGTTTTGCTGCTGCGTTTTAGGGTCACTGTTTTGGACGTTTTGTGGACTGTTTTGGGTAATTTGGGAGGCCAAATGGGTGCGGTTTTTGGTGATTGTTTAGGGGGGTTTTGTGCAGTTTTTTAGTGCAGTTTTTAGATGTTTTGGGGACTATTTTGAGGGCTAAAATCACTGTAAAAATGATCAGGTCAGTGGGCTGATTTGCGGCAGTAAAGGTGCAGTGCAGTGAGTGTTTTCTGGACTGTTTGGGCGTGAATTGAAGGGTAGTGTGTGGGGGTGATTTGTGGCACTTTGGGGATGTATTGAGGCTTGTTTTGGTGTGTTTTGGGGCTGTGAAGAGTGGCTTGAATTGCGGCAGAAGGGGCTGTGAAAAGGGTGTTGGGCGTGAATGGTAGGGATGAATGGGAGAGTGATGCGGCAATGCTAGGTTTCCTGGCTTGGTGGTGCGGCAAGGGAGGCTTCAGGGGGATGCTTGGGCATGCACAAGAGGGCTTGAATTAGTGCTTTAGGCGTGTGAAAGAGGTATGTGAGCTAGGGTTGTGAATGGAGGTGAAGGTCTCTTTTTATAGGCAAAGGAGATGAGGCTTTCCTAATCCGATTAGGAATAAGATTTCTATTGATGGTGACATCTCCTTAATAAGGAATAGATCTCCTTATTTGGGGTGGTGATTGGATTTGATTTGGTAGGGATTTGATAATATTTCTTTTATTTAGGTAAGGATTTTGCAAGATTTAAACATGTGATAAATATGCATTTACTTAAATAAGAAGGCATTTGGGCGTGAATCACATCCCCTGGGCGTGGACTTGGTTTGACTTGATGGGCTTGGGTATTTTGGGTTTGGTTTGGGCTTGCTAAGTGGTCTATGGGGGTTTTGGGCCTAAGATAAGCTTTAAAAAGGAAGTCCAACAAGCAACCGAAGCTAAACAACTTGGATAAATCCACCAAAAATTCTATTTTCCAACTTTACCTTTCCAACGTATGTTTCCCGTGACTTTCATGACTAAAGAGGTAGTTGTCTCCATACGAGACTCATCATCGGGCTGATATGCAAAAATGCAATGCCTACAGTCGCCCCCACTTTGATGGGACTTGTGTAGTGTGTGACAATGACAATCCTATCAAAGTACGTGCAATGCATTTTTACTTACCTGGCTCGCCAGCTGCCACTTGACTTGCCATGCTGTGTTGAGTTGATGTGATGTTGAGGTGCTTCGACCTCTGGTCCATTCCTAAACCGTTGATGTGATGATGTGATGAAGTCCATTCCTGAACTGTCACCGTGTTGTGGTTCATTCCCGAACCAATCTCCATTCCCGGAGTGTTACTGTGATGTGATGTGATGAAGTCCATTCCCGAACTGTCACCGTGTTGTGGTCCATTCCCGAACCGATCTCTATTCCCGGAGTGTTACTGTGATGTGGTGTGATGAAGTCCATTCCCGAACTGTCACCGTGTTGTGGTCCATTCCCGAACCGATCTCCATTCCCGGAGTGTTGCTGTGAAGTGGTGTGATGAAGTCCATTCCCGAACTGTCACCGTGTTTTGTGGTCCATTCCCGAACCGATCTCCATTCCCGGAGTGTTGCTGTGATGTGTGTGATGTGATGAGTCCATTCCCAACTGTCACCGTGTTGTGGTCTATTCCCGAACCGTCCATTCCCGAACTATATCTCCATTCTCGGAGTGCCATTCCCGGCGTGCCATTCCCGGCGTGCCATTCATAGCGTGCTCATTCCCGAGCGGTCCATTCCCGGACTATATCTCATTCTCGGAGTGCCATTCCTGGCGTGCCATTCCCGACGTGCTCATTCCCGAGCTGTCCTTCCGACTGTCCATTCCCGGACTATATCTCCATTCTCGGAGTGTCATTCCCGACGTGCCATTCCCGCCCGGCGTCTCATTCCCGAGCTGTCCATTCCCGGACTATATCTCCATTCTCGGAGTGCCATTCCCGACGTGCCATTCCCGAGCTGTCCATTCTCGGACTATATCTCCATTCTCGGAGTGCCATTCTCGGCAGAAACTGATCTGAAGTAATATGGGCCTCGCCCCCAGAATGCCATTCCCGGCAGAAACTGACACTGATGCAATATGGGCCTCGCCCCTAGAATGCCATACCCGGCAGAAACTGATACTGATGTAATATGGGCCTCGCCCCAGAATGCCATACTCGGTAGAAACTGATACTGATGCTGATGATTCCTCTTAGCATATTGCAATTCCTCTCACAAGATAATCTTTGATAACTAGATATATTTTTTGTCCTCAACGAATGCTTGGTGTCAAAGCCAGAGAATCTTCAAAGTACTCGATATGCTCAACTCCGATCGTCTGAATAGGTGATCCGAACTAGACTCCTAGTGTGTGTGTGCAAGGACCTTTCCAGCTTATTCCTCAAGCAAGCCAATTTGATGATTTCGCTTCGGAAATCGGACCAGTGGGTCTAACCAACGTGAATGTCTTAATCACATTCTGTGATTACTTCAGCATACTCAATATGATATGGTCTCTTGCATTTCACTCTTGTCTATTTCTTCTCATTTTGAACTTTTTCTTTTCTTTTCTTTGCTTTTCTCTTTTTTTTTTCTGACACACCTACCCTTTAAGGTAGCATTTCTCCTCATGGTGGTCCTAATACTCGCCCATGGGTAGCTTCACGCTTATCGGTTATAGGAGGTCTTTTCTTTTCTTTTCTTTTCATTGCAGAGACATTTCTCTTATTTCTGACCATATCATATATCGTAGCGTTCGTAATCCAGGTGACATCCAGGCAATTCTGATCTGACCATATCATATCGTAGCGTTCGTAATCCAGGGTGGACATCAGGCAAACGGTCATTCACCGATCTACCATCTCTTCAACAAGTCATCTCATCAACCACTCAGGCCTCCGCTGTTGGAATCCCGTATTCAAGTGCTTTAGAGTCTATCAAGATCAATCTATCAATCTATTCAGCATACCGGCGAAGAACACTTACAGCACTGGTCCTTCTAAGGCTTCTCCCTATAGCACACAATGTCATCACCGGACATATATCGAATTACCAAAGACTTCTCTCTCTCACTCTTTTTTTTTTTACTCACTCACTCACTCAAAGAATTCTTCCTCTTTGTTGCTGACAATGTGGGCTTCGCCCCGGGATCCATACCCGAAACTCAAACTCAAAGTGGGCCTCAACCCTCAAATCACCATCTAATCTTATCACCATGATGTGGACCTCAGCCCCAGGATTTCTACCCAAATTCAATACAGTGCTTTTGCTGTCTCTGATTGGCTTGTCTCTGCCGTTTTCACTTTTCTGTCTTCAAAACCTGTGAATACAAAACAACCAAAAAGAATGCAATAATGGGTTATATGTATGCATGCATGCATGAGTTTCTTCATCCTGTTGGGTTAGGTCTTCTGCGAGCGACTATCCAGTCTTCTGTCCTCAGGCAAAATACAGCTTCAATCTGTCAACATTGATGGGTTCGGTGAACGCATTCCCTTCCAAGTCTGACAGCCTCACTGCTCCGTTTCCCATTACCCTCTGAACAATGTATGGTCCTTCCCAATTCGGTATAAACTTTCCTCTCAGGTCTGTTGTTGATGGCTTCGACTGCTTAAGCATGAGATCACCTTTCTTGATCTTGGTAGGCCTGCACCTTCTTGTTGAATGCTCGAGCTAGCCTCTTCTGATAGATCTGCATATGATGCAAGGACTTCATCCTCTTCTCATCCATCAGAGCCAACTGTTCAAACCTTTGCGAGGTCCACTCCTGTCTGGCAATTTTGCTTATGCTAATACCCGCATGGACTGGATCTCCATCTCCACCGCAATACCGCTTCCATTCCATAGACCAAAGAATACGGTGTGGCTCCTGTCGCTGTCCTCACAGAAGTTCTGTACCCCACAAGGCATATGGTAGCTTATCAGCCCAATCTTTATAATTCTCTGTCATCTTCGCCAAATCGTCTTTATTGTCTTGTTGGCTGCCTCGACTGCCCCATTAGCCTGCGGCCTGTATGGTGAGGACTTGTGATGGCCTATTCCATACTTCTGTAGCATCGCCTTGGTTTCTCCTGAAATTGGACTCCATTGTCCGTTACCACATGGTGCGGCATACCATACCGATAAATGAGATTCCGAGCTATAAACTTCGCCATCTTCTTTGCTGTAACATTGCGGAAAGATTCGGCTTCTACCCACTTGAGAAGTAGTCTACGGCCACTACTATAAAGCGATGCCCATTCGATGCATTCGTCGAATCTCTCCGATCATATCTATTCCCCAAGCTGAGAAGGCCATGGCTCCGACAGCCCATGTAATTGTGTGCGGCAGGTGATTCAAATTGCCGTGTGCTTGACAATCGTGACAATGCTTTACCAGCTTCGCACAGTCGGCTTCCATGGTTGACCAGTAAAACCTTGTCTCACAATCTTGCGGGACAAGTTCAATCCGTTCATATGCGGCCCACATACTCCCGCATGTACTTCTTCCATCACCTTTTGAGCTTCTTCTCTCTTCAAGCATTTTAGCTGAATCCCATTTGCCTGCCTCTTGTAGAGTTCTCCCTTCAGACTCACATACTGAGAAGCTAACTTCTGAATGGCCACTCGGTCTTTTCTGCTTGCTTCCTCTGGGAATTCCCACGCTCCAAATACCTTGTACATCATAATACCAAGGTTCCCATCATCACCTCCACCTCTAAGATTCTACCTATCTCATAGACTGGCTTGCTTGCCGTTGTCAACACAAGCGGTCTCATCACCAGTTTCTCTGGATTTTCCCAAGTTGCGGCCAG